>JAODAL010019266.1:0-72553 GCA_025379985.1 Phyllomedusa bahiana
GCAGAAAATTGATATGCACAATTTCTATGCAATATTGACAAGATATAGATATTACAGCATATGGATAACCGAGTGATACCTTATAAAAAACAGCGTAAGTTCAATATTTCGTTGAGTCCCTTAGGGATCAAGGTATCCAATTTGTTTATCCAAAATGCTTCACGCTGGAGTAATTTCATGACTCTGATGACCCCATTAACTTATGATAATGAGATGACTCTGCTGATCCCACCTACCTATGATAATGAGAAGTCTCTGCTGACCAACACTTACTAATGATAATGAGATGACTCTGCTGACCCCACCTACTAATAATGATGAGATGACTCTGCTGACCCCACCTACTAATGATAATGAGATGACTCTCCTGACCCCATCTACTAATAATAATGAGAAAACTCTACTGACCCCACCTACTAATAATAATAAGAAAACTCTGCTGACCCAATCTACTAATAATAATGAGATGACACTGCTGACCCTATATACTAATGATAATGAGATGACTCTGCTGACCCTATATAATAATAATATTGAGATGACTCTGCTGACCCCATCTACTATTGATTATTGTAGCGCTGCGGCGCTGACAGACGTATGGCGAAGCGCCGACCGCTGACATCCGGGTGTGGATCCTCTGTTATCACCGCAGGCGAGGTGTAGCTGGAGGACCACGTCCAGGAGCGGAGTCAAAAGGGGGCCCCTGGTCTTCACGATAGTACCGCCGCAAAGCGGGATGGATTTGGCTGCGGGAACCCCCAGGTCGCTACCCCACGACGTGGCTACCTGCGGTGACAGCCGAGGTGCAGGACAGAACACAGGAACGTAGGAAACATAAATAGGGCAAGGTAAAACGTACACAGGAACACAGCAGGATACAGGAGGATCAACGTACACATGACACCGCAGGATACGCAGGAACGGACAAGGTAACACAGGAGGTACAGACCAGGAACAGTGCCAAGGCAGGACACAGGATAGATGCAGAGACATCAACATAACAGGAGACAAGACAGAAGGTCAGAGCTCAGATGGCACAGAAACTGAACCAGCATCTCCAGGGTTAAGTCCAGAGATACTGGCAGGCGCTCAAGATGGAACCAGCAAGAGACTGCAATGGACTGACCCAGAGTAGAGGCAGCAACATCCTCTTATAGCTAGAGATCAGAGGTGAAGAGGAAGTTGCACGGAGCAGGAAACTAATAAAAGGCAGGAAGCTGTTGCGCGCCCCCTAGGAGGTGCAGAGCACAGACAGGACCAGGAAGCAACAATACAGGACAGGACAAGCAACTACATAGCAGAACACAGGCTGATGTGACCCCAGCACACGGAGCCCCAGCATAGACCTGCCACGCACGGACAGGCCTACGGTCCAAGGCAGGGGGCCGCGGCATGAACCGTGACAATTATGAGATGACTCTGCTGACCCAATCTACTAATAATAACGAATGACTACTCTGCTGACCCCTCCCTCTAATGATAATGAGATGACTCTGCTGACCCCTCCCTCTAATAACAATGAGATGACTCTGCTGATCCAATCTACTAATGATAATGAGATGACTATCCTGACCCTATCTACTAATGATGATGAGATGACTCTGCTGACTCCACCAGATAATGCTATAGAGGTGACTCTGCTGACCCTGCACTATAATACTGACATGCTTCTACTTGCTCCACTGGATTATGTTAAATACTGAGATGATTTTGATAATCTTGCCAAAGTTGTTTATATTCAAAAGATTATTTTAAATATGTTATTTTCTGATTAAGAAAATGTGAAAAGAAAAAATAACTCACAAACTTGTCATTGGCATCTCGACTTGTAGTCAGAGAAACATGATATAGAAAAATACCTGTGTTCTCAGGGTTTGATTTTTGGCTCACAACAATAGAACATTTCTAGGAAATCCCAAAGGGAGAAAATCCATAGTATGAGTAAGAGCTTTTGAGCTTGAAAACGCGTAAGCTTCATGTGGAATGTTTTCTAATTTTCTTTTTTTTTTATACTATTTGATACTGTGGCTTTTAATGTATTGAAAAAAGCTGATTTTTTCATTCATCTGGATAGCATCGATTTTTCTCCCTTCAGTTTAACACTAGAAGTCCCAGAAATTTCGAGCTCCCCCTTGAAGTCCTGAAAGAGGGTCAAATGACCCTTAGTCCAAACAGACAACTCTGATGGCTCCAATTAGCATCCTTTCATTTGCAAATGTGGCCATTGTCTGAGGAATCTGTGTTGATCCACCTCAGGTCTTGTAAGAGAGTGTAAACAAAAGAATGTAAGCTGCCCACCCCCCAACAGCTTTGTTTTGCTGGGAATATGCATAACATTGCTAACACCTTAGCAAATTTGCATGCAGCCTTTTGTGCTGTGGGGGATGACTGCTTCACATATTTCCTACACAAGAAACAAAATGCAGAGAAGGCACACCATTCAACAGACATTGGAACTGATCCTGAGCAACCCTTCTGATGGAGAAGACCAAGTCCTTCAACTGGATTCGGACTCTGAGCTGTCTTCAGGTTTTAATTTTTAAAATTCCCCGATTTTTTTTTTTCCACATCTTTTTTTTTAGAACCAACACTTGAAATTTGAAATTATTTATTTTGCAATGAGGAGATCCCCCTCCCCAAGAAAAGACCGTTGGCGATGACCCGTCAAGACCGAAAAAGATGGCCAGTGTGGCTAAGTAGAATGGGAAACATCTCCATTTCACCCCAAATTTAAAAACCCGTACCTACAATGGAGACCCAAAGTGCTACCAGCGAATGTCCCGGAGCGCCTTCGGGAGCTTCCTCGTTTTTTTAACTCTGACAGCTTCGAAAGCGTTAAAGAATGATACTCAAACAGCCCAAATTCACAAAGTAGGGACGGCAGCATCATAAAAAGTGAAACATAACCCCTTTTTTTCCATAGTGATACCATTAAAATTTTCTAAAAGGACTTTGGGGGTGATAATAACTTACCCATTTGGGGGAGTGCTGTGCATTTTTTGGACCCTAAATGTTTCATTTGTATTTTTGGTCGCACCCATTCGGGGATTTTTTTTTTTCTCAACTCACCACACGACAGGTGGATTATTCAGGGGTCTCCCGAACAATACATTTATTTCAAAATATCTTGGGGGGGGGGGGGGGGGGGGGGGGTGCCCAAAGGGTTTTCTATCACTACGTGACACGGGTCAGCAAACCTCCAAACCCAAGGATCTTGAAAACTTAACCCGAAAACTGCTTCCCAAGAAAAATGCAACACCTATGCTTTGTAACATTTTTCCACCAAGCAGGGGAGACCATAATTTGCTGCAATCTCCAATGTTGGAACGTTTGTCACCAACGCATCGCACCCCAAAACCCTGGTCACACATCACAAAGATAATATTTTCCCACAAAGACCGCTGCGTTTTCCTGCAATACATTGCAACAAAACCAGAAAAGTTTTGGCATCAATTTTTTTGGGAGGCTTGCAAAATTGAAAAAAGACATCTGAATGCCCCCCAAAACCGGGGAAAAGGACCCCCAGTCTCCCAGCGGGGAGGTCTGTCTAAAAACTGTGGGGATAGCCGGGCCGCCAACAAAATTTTCACCCCCCAATACAGCGAACACCTGGGCCCCCTTGAAAACCCCCTGCCCCCAGCAAAGCGATCACCCCGCCCCAGCAACCCACACCCCACCCCCCAGAAAAAAACGGCCCTAGGGCATAAATGCCCCCATTTTACCCATAACAGTATGCAAAAAAAAACTTATTGTTATACAATGGACCAAGAAATACATATCTTTGTCCCACAACTGTCGTCTCCATATCCCCAGACACGGGCAATAGCTCCACCATACCCCCCCGCCCCCCCCCATTTTTTTCCTTTTTTCACGCCCTCACCACCTTCAAAATAAACACCAAATAAAGAAAGTGTAACTCCTACACAGGCATGTTCCCTCTTTTTACAATCACCACTATAACAACGCCGAAAAACATACAACACCACTATATAAGAGGGGTTGACACCACTCAGTATAACCACAACACCGCCATTAAACCACAAGTGGGCAACACCACTCAGGGATAACCTACAACACACCATATAGAAACCACATAGAGTGTCCCAACTCAGGTATAACCACAACACCACCATATAGAACCACAAAAGGGGAACACCACTCAGGTTTAAACCACAACCCTCATAAAGGACCACATAAGGTCAACACCCTTTATTAAAACCTACAACATCCCATATAAGACCACAAGAGGGCAACAAAACCCCTCGAAACCATAACACTGCCAATTGAGACCACATAGAGGTCAACCACCAGCTCAGGATAACCTACAAAAACCACCAATAGAAACCACATAGAGGTCAAAACCACCAGGTATAACCTACAACAAACAATAGAGGTCAGACACCAGCTCAGGTATAACCACAAAATCACCAAGGAGGTCAAAAACCCCCTCAGTATAACCCACAACACACCAATAAGACCACAAAGTGGGCAAAACCAGCTCGGGCACATCACTTACAGTAAAACAGCAGACCAATATGGAAGTAAAAAAACCCCAAAAACAGGACCACCGCGACTCTTATTTGGTGAGTCGTTCTCTTTTTCTAGTCTTCTTTTTTTTCCTTTTTCCCTTTCCATCCTTTCCAAACCCTCAATGACTTGCCCACCACAACTCATCCCTCAGAATTTTCACAAAAAAATCTAAACCTCAATTTTCAAGCATTTTTTTTTTCCTATTCCCATCTCTGTACAAACTTCCCCGGGGGGGGAGAGCGGGGGACAAGCATAACAAGGCCTATATTCTAAGGGGGGGGAGGGGGGAGAAACTGAACCCCTGGAAAAACTACAACTATGGGGGCTCCCCAACAATTATATTTCTAGGAGTAGACAAAAACCCAGGGGGGGTTGGCCCAAAAGGCAGGCCCCATAATTTGATAGGCCCTATTTAGGTAGGGATTGGGGGCCAGCCCCAGTTGGTTGGGTGGGGACCCCCAGGCCCCCCGTTTGTAAAGGTTTTAGGCCCCCTTTTTTTTTTTAGCGGTCAGGGCCCCCCTTTTTTTTTAGGGAGAGCAGGGGCCCCCCTTTTTTGAGGGTTTTAATTTCCCCCCGGGGCCCTCCTTTAAGGTTAGGGGGCCAGGGCCCCCCCTTTTTTTTTTTTTTTTTTTAAAAAAAAATCAATTTTTTTAAAAAAAAAACATAAAAAACAAAATTTACACCACGGAACAACAGAAAGAGGAACAAAATTAAACCCCAACATATCAAAAGATCACAAAATAATTTACAAAAAAAAATCACAAAAAAATGCGGTTTCACAAACCTTTTTTCAACAGTACCACAAAAATTTATATATTGTCCCCAAATAGGAAAAAACCACAGAAAATTAAAAAAATAAACTTTAGACAAATTTTTTTTTTTTAACAAAACATAAAAATACAAATACAATCAACTTACAAAAAAAACCCGTGGTTGGCAACGTTTTTTCCCCACAAACTAAGGGGTCCTTTTCAATCCGCAACCCAACCATGGAAAAAGTCCTGACACCAGGGGAAAACCCTTTTTTTTTCCTGGATGGAGGCTCATTCACATATCCCCCCATATACATATGGTTTAAAAACCATATATACACGGGGCCTGCAAGTAGGGGATTAGAATTTAGGAGATAGACCAACCACACAGGAAAAACTCCAAACGTTTTGTGTGGGGTCCAAACCCCTCCCCCAAACTTTAAAATTTTTTTCAGACTCCCCGTGGAGATAGATATTTTTTCATATGGTAAGTAGCGTTTTTCTGGCGTTAAAAACCATCTTGTAAATGGGGGATAGCTAAAAGCCATGGCAGAACCGTTTTCCTGGCAATAAAAAAGCCCCGTAAGGCAAAACAGATTGCGGAGACGAAATTTCCCCCTGGAACTAAAAAAAAGAAAAACACGCTTAGGCTCGGGTAACGGGACACCCCATTTTTTTCGTTTTTAAAACCCAAAGACCTTTGCCATACCCGGGTCTTTTGGGGAGGCCCACAGCAAATGAAAAAGGGCCCAACAAGCACATTTTCGGGCAAAATTCGGGAAAAATTCTGGGCCCAAATTTTGTGGGGACGGGGGGGTGGAAATAAACCCCCTGCAAGGAAACAATTTGTCGCAACTTCCCATATTTCGGAGACACCCAAAATTTAACTTATGCCCGGGTTTTTCCCCTTGGGCCCCTCTTAATAGGGCCCACTCCCCCTCCAAATTACTTTCTTTCTCTAAATGGGGCACCCAACTTTCCCCCTCAACAATATTGCAAAAAAAGTGATTAAACCCGTGGGGGGGAAAAGCAATAAGGATACAGGAAATTCCTTAAGGTATTTGGGTTTTTTGGAAAAATTAAACCGAGGGCGCCCCATTGGAGGAATGAAAAAGGGAAACATTAGGGGGTATTTAAAACCCGTTCCAGTTTTCCTGAAATGTCCTAAAGGCTCTCTTTAACAATTTTACAAATAACAATCCCCTTTTCCCGCCACACCGACCCTCCGGGAAAAAAGCTCCTGCAGATCCTTTTTACCCCAAAAGGAGTATTTTTAACTGCTCCAACCGGTAAAAACTTCTCTGACCCTTTTCTTTCCAAAATTAGGACTTTTTCCAAGGGTATTGGGGGACGGCGGTGGTGAAAGACAAGACGGGCCGCGAAAAGGAAGTGAAAAGGGTTCAAGACATCATTTTCCCCTGGTTTTTTAAAAGCTTACCTTTTTTGAGAGAAGACCACCACAAATCCTGCATAAGGTCATCACGGAGCACTCCCAAGGAACGGCAGCAAAGCACAAAGAAATAAGGTTCCAGCACGCACCCAAATATATTTTTAAAATAAATCCAAATTTTATTGATTGTTTTAAAAAAAAATTTTCCAAAAAAACTAATACCACCCCGTAAAAAACAAGATAACATCACAAGGGCACAAAAAGCACAACCGTTCGGGGGTTAGCAAACAAACCCCTTTTTTCCTAAACATTCAAAACAAAAAAAAAAATGCTTTCTTATATCACTAAACCCCAAAAATACACATGGAGCTCACTGACTTTAAATTAAAAGCCCCCACCTTTCCTTTGTGTTTTCCCGGGGCCACAGAAAAACCCGGGGGGACGCAAAAAAAGCGAAGAACCGGCAAGCCAAAATTTTCGTAATATCCGGGGGGGGTGCCCGCAACGCAGCCGCACCTAGTAAAAGGCAAACGGAAATCCGCCGCACGCGCGGCGTAGCCAAAAGGTCCGAGCAAAAAAGGAACGGGAAAAAAAAAAAAAACCCGCCCCCCCCCCTATCTAAGTCCAGGTAACGCTACAGCCCATAAAGTGGGGCAACCAGCACAAAACAATGATGAGATTTTAAAGCATTTAAATTTATTATTTTTAACAAAAAAGGGGGAAAATAAAAATATATAACCGACTTTAAAGGGCATAAAGACAACCACATTGAAAATACAAAAAAAATAAACCCCAAAATAAAATATACAAAAATTTTCAAAAAATTTTTTGCAAACAAAGAACCAAAAAATAATTAATTGGGTATCAAAAAATGAAAAATAATCCTTCTCTAAATTTATCCTAAGGAACCAATTATTTAATGTCTAATCCAATATGCTTCTCTATCCCTGAGATATCGTTCTAAGTCTCCACCCCTATTGGAATGAACACACTGTTCTATACCAAAAACCCTTAAAGTACTGAAATCACAATTATGGACTTGTATAAAATGGTTAGTTAAATTAGATTTATTTCTAAAAGAATTGGTGTTGATGTCATTAATATTCTCCAAAAATCTAACTTTGAGCTTCCTCATTGTACTACCTACATAAAGTAAATTACATGATTGACATATTGCCCCGTAGATTAGATGATGAGAATTACAGTTAATGTAACTACGGATAGGGAATTTTCTCGTATTGCCAGAGTCACTAAATTCTTTACATATTAGTGCATATTTGCAGGTACGACAGGGGTTAGTGCCACATTTAAAGAACCCCTTGAATTTAAGCCACGTTGGCTGTTGGAGATATTGTTGGAAATTGTTAGATGTAAGGGAGTCTCCCAAAGTTTTGGCCCTACGTGATACTACACGGTGGCCCTCCGTCAAAATTTCGTTAATTATAATGTCTTCATATAGAATAGCTAAGTATATGTTGACAATTATTTTAATTTAATAGAATTGCCTGCTATAATACAAAACGATGGTGTGATAATAGTACGATGAACAAGTAGTTGATTTAGTTTCTAATAGCTTATTCCTATCCCTCCGTATAGCTCTATCCTATGCATTTTGTAGAAGACCTCTAGGATAGCCGCGTACACTGAGCCTATTTTCAATCTCTTTTGATTCTTGCTGAAATGATTCTAAACTGCTGCAGTTACGCCTGGCTCGCAACATCTCACCCATGGGTACTGCCTTATGAGTAGATTTGCCATGATAGCTTTTAAAGTGCAGTATCGTATTACCTGATGTAGGTTTTCTATATGTAGACGAGCTAATCATTTGTTGTTCTATACCTACCAATTGTAAATCCAAGAAAGAAACTGTATGGGTATTGAAATTGAATGTGAATTTTAGGTTAAAAATATTATTGTTAACATATAGCGCAAATGAGGGCATAGCAGATACATCTCCCTTCCAAATAATTAGAAGATCATCAATGTATCTGCCATACCACTCTATCTGATGCGCAAGTGGATTGTCAGTAGAAAACACATAAAGTTCTTCCCACCACTAATGAGATGCCTCTGCTGATCCTGCCCTCTAATGCTAATGAGATGACTCTGCTGATTCTGCCCTCTAATGCTAATGAGATGACTCTGCTGATTCTGCCCTCTAATGCTAATGAGATACATCAGCTTATCCCGCCCTCTAATGCTAATGAGATGCCTCTACTGATCCCGCCCTCTAATGCTAATGAGATGATTCTGCTGATTCTGCCCTCTAATGCTAATGAGAAGCCTCTGCTGATCCCACCCTCTAAGGCTAATGAGGTGACTCTGCTGATTCTGCCCTCTAATGCTGCTGAGATGACTCTACTTATCCTGCCCTCTAATGCTAAAGAGATGCCTCTGGTGATCCTCCACTCTAATGCTAATGAGATGACTCTTCTGATTCTGCCCTCTAATGCTAATGAGATGCCTCTGCTGATCCTGCCCTCTAATGCTAATGAGATGCCTCAGCTGATCCTGACCTCTAATGCTAATGAGATGATTCTGCTGATCCTGCCCTCTAACCCTAATGAGATGCCTCTGCTGATCTAGACCTCTAATGCTAATGAGATGATTCTGCTGATCCTCCCCTCTAATGCTAATGAGATGCCTCAGCTGATCCTGCCCTCTAAAGCTAATGAGATGCCTCAGCTGATCCTGCCCTCTAATAATAATGAGATGACTCTGCTCATCATGCCCTCTAATGCTAATGAGATTCCTTAGTTGATCCAGACCTCTAATGCTAATGAGACGACTTTGCTGATCCAGACCTTTAAGGGGCCATCTACACGGCACAGAGCGAATACCGGTCGGATAATCTGTTTTGGGGCCATTTACACGGCCACAGGGGGACGGCTTTTCTCTGGGGTTTGTGGAGGAAAGCCCTCCCCCTTCACATTGACAGGTTCATGTTCATCCCAATAACCGGGCAGAAGACTGAGCATGTTCGATGTTGTTCATACCCCCGACATCTGTAAAACTGACTGAAAAACCTGCCATGGGAACATGTCCAAATGCTAATGAGATGAGTCTGCTGATCCAGACCTTTTATGCTAATGAGATACCTAACTCTGCTGGTCCTGCCCTCTAATGCAAATGACACAACTTTGCTGATTCTGCCCTTTAACTTTAAAGAGAAGCCTCTGCTAATCCTGCCCTCTTATGCTAATTGGATTATTCTGCTGATCCTGCCCTCTAATGCTAATGAGATGCCTCTGCTGATCCTGCCCTCTAATGCTAATGAGATGACTCTGCTGATTCTGCCCTCTAATGCTAATGAGATGACTCTGCTGATCCTGCCCTCTAATGCTAATGAGATGAGTCTGCTTATCCTGCCCTCTAATGATAATGAGATGTGTCTGCTGATCCTCCCCTCTAATGATAATGAGATGTGTCTGCTGATCCTGCTCTCTAATGCTAATGACATGATTCTGCTTATCCTGCCCTCTAATGCTAATAAGATGCCTCTGCTGATCCTGCCCTCTAATGCTAATGAGATGACTCTGCTGATGCTGTCCTCTAATGCTAATGAGAAGCCTCTGCTGATCCTCCCCTCTAATGCTAATGAGATGCCTCTGCTGATCCTCCCCTAAGCTAATGAATATGCTACTGGTCCTGCCCTCTAATGCTAATGAATGCCTCTATTAAAACCTGCCTTAATGCAATGAATGATCTACTGGTCCTGCCCTCTAAGCTAATAGATGACTTTGCTGATCCTCCCTCTAATGCTAATGAGATGACTCTGCTGTTTCTGCCCTCTAATGCTAATGAGATGCCTCTGCTGATCCCGCCCTCTAATGCTAATGAGAAGCCTCTGCTGATCCCACCCTCTAACGCTAATGAGGTGACTCTGCTGATCCTGCCCTCTAATGCTACTGAGATGACTCTACTGATCCTGCACTCTAATGCTAATGAGATTCCTCAGCTGTTCCAGACCTCTAATGCTAATGAGTTGATTCTGCTGATCCTCCCCTCTAATGCTAATGAGATGCCTCAGCTGATCCTGCCCTCTAATGCTAATGAGATGCCTCAGTTGATCCTGCCCTCTAATAATAATGAGATGACTCTGCTCATCATGCCCTCTAATGCTAATGAGATTCCTTAGCTGATGCAGACCTCTAATGCTAATGAGACGACTCTGCTGATCCAGACCTTTAAGGGGCCATTTACACGGCACAGAGCAAATACCGGTCGGATAATCTGTTTTGGGGCCATTTACACGGCCGCAGGGGGACGGCTTTTCTCTGTGGTTTGTGGAGAAAACCCCCTCCCCTCACACATTGACAGGTTCATGTTTCCCCCAAAAACCGGGCAAAAGAATGAGCATGTTCGATGTTTTTTCAAACCGCCGAAAATCTTTAAAACTTTACTGAAAAACCTGCCGTGGGGAAAATGTCCAATGCTAATGAGATGATTCTGCTGATCCAGACCTTTTATGCTAATGAATACCTAACTCTGGGTGGTCCTGCCCTCTAATGCAAATGACACAACTTTGCTGATTCTGACCTTTAACTTTAATGAGAACCTCGCTAATCCTGCCCTTATGCTAATTTGGGTTTTTTGCGTCCGCCCTCTAATGCTAGAGATTCTCTATTCTCCCTCAATCAAAAGGATACTTGCTGATTCTTGCCCTTAATGCAAAAAAGATGACTCGCTATCCTGCCCCTTTTTAAAAAATGAATGTGCTGCCCGATCCTCCCCTCTAAGAAAAAGAATGGTTTGCTGATCCTCCCTCTAATGCAATGAAAATTTCTGCTTACCTGCCCTCTAATGCTAATAAAATGCCCCTGCTGATCGCCCCTCTATGCTAAGAGATGTTTTCTGACCTGCCCTTAATGCTAATGAGGTCTCTCTGATTCTGCCCTCTAAGCTAATGAAAGCCTCTCACCTCCCCCCCTAATGCTAATGAGTGCCCCCGGGTATCCCCCTCTAATTTCTAAAATGATGCCTCTGCTGATCCTGCTCTCTAATGCTAATGAGAAACCTCTGCTGATCCTCCCCTCTAATGATAATGACATGACTCTGCTGATCCTGCCCTCTAATGCTAATGAGATGACTCTGCTGATCCTGCCCTCTAATGCTAATGAGATGACTCTAATGATCCTCCCCTCTAATGCTAATGAGAAGCCTCAGCTGATCCTATCCTCTAAAGCTAATGAGATGACTCTGCTAATCCTGCCCTCTATTGCTAATGAAATGACTCTACTGATCCCGCCTTCTAATGCTAATAAGATGAATTTGCTGATCCGACCCTCTACTGCTAATTAGATGATTCTGTTGATCCCCCCCTCAAATGCTAATGAGATGCCTCTGTTGATCCTGCCCTCTAATGCTAATGAGATGCCTCTACTGATCCCGCCCTCTAATGCTAATGAGATGATTCTTCTGACCCTGCCCTATAATGCTAATGAGGTGCCTCTGCTGATTCTACCCTCTAAAGCTAATGAGATGACTCTGCTGATCCTGCCCTCTAATACTAATGAGATGCCTCTACTGATTCTGCCCTCTAATGCTACTGAGATGCCTCTGCTGATCCCGCCCTCTAATGCTAATGAGATGATTCTGCTGATCCTGCCCTCTAATGGTAATGAGATGCCTCTACTGTTCCTGCCCTCTAATGCTAATGAGAAGACTCTGCTGATCCTGCACTCTAATGCTAATGAGATGACTCTGCTGATCCTGCCCTATAATCCTAATGAGATGACTCTGCTGATCCTGCTTTCTAATGCTAATGAGATCACTCTGCTGATCCTGCCCTCTAATGCTAATGAGATGCCTCTGCTTATCCAATCCTCTAATGCTAAAAAGATGAATTTGCTGATCCCACTCTCTTATGCCAATGAGATGTATCTGCTGATCCTGCCCTCTAATGCTAATGAGATGCCTCAGCTGATTCTGCCCTCTAATGCTAATGAGATGACTCTGCTGATCCTGCCCTCTATTTCTAATGAGATGTGTCTGCTGATCCTGCCCTCTAATGCTAATGAGATGACTGTGCTGATTCTGCCCTCTAATGCTAATGAGATGCCTCTGCTGATCCCCCCTTCTAATGCTAAAAAGATGAATTTGCTGATCCCACCCTCTAAAGCTAATGAAATGACTCTGCTGATCCTGCCCTCTAACCCTAATGAGATGCCTCTGCTGATCCTGCCCTCTAATGCTAATGAGATTCCTCAGCTGATCCAGACCTCTAATGCTAATGAGATGACTCTTCTGATCCTGCCCTCTAATGCTAATGAGATGCCTTAGCTGATCCTGCCCTCTAAAGCTAATGAGATGCCTCAGCTGATCCTGCCCTCTAATAATAATGAGATGACTCTGCTCATCATGCCCCTTAAAGCTAATGAGATTCCTTTGCTGATCCAGACCTCTAATGCTAATGAGACGACTCTGCTGATCCAGACCTTTAAGGGGCCATTTACACGGCACAGAGCAAATACCGGTCGGATAATCTGTTTTGGGGCCATTTACACGGCCGCAGGGGGACGGCTTTTCTCTGTGGTTTGTGGAGAAAAGCCCTCCCCCTTCACATTGACAGGTTCATGTTCCTCCCATAAACCGGGCAGAAGAATGAGCATGTTCGATGTTTTTCATACCCCCAACGTCTGTAAAACTGACTGAAAACCGCCGTGGGAACATGTCCCCAATGCTATGAAGATGGTCTGCTGATCCAGACCTTTTATGCTAAAGATACCTAACTCTGCTGTCCTGCCCTCTAATGCAAATGACACAACTTTGCTGATTCCCGCCCTTTTAACTTTAATGAGAAGCCTCTGCTAATCCTGCCCTCTTATGCTAATTGGATTATTCTGCTGATCCTGCCCTCTAATGCTAATGAGATGTCTCTGCTGATCCTGCCCTCTAATGATAATGAGATGACTCTGCTGATCCAGCCCTCTAATGCTAATGAGAAGAGTCTGCTGATTCTGCCCTCTAATGCTAATGAGATGACTCTGCTGATCCTGCCCTCTGATGCTAATGAGATGATGCTGCTGAACCTCCTCTCTAATGATAATGAGATGTGTCTGCTGATCCTGCCCTCTAATGCTAATGAGATGATTCTGCTGATCCTGCCCTCTAATGATTATAAGATGACTCTGCTGATGCTGCCCTCTAATGCTTATGAGATGACTCTGCTGATCCTGCCCTCTAAAGCTAATGAGATGACTCTGCTGATCCTACCCTCTAATGCTAAGGAGATAACTCTGCTGATCCTGCCCTCTAATGCTAATGAGATGACTCTGCTGGTCCTGCCCTCTAATGCTAATGAGATGCCTCTATTGATCCTGCCTGTAATGCTAATGAGATGATTCTGATGATCCTGCCCTCTAATGCTAATGGGATGATTCTGCTGATCCCTCCCTCTAATGCTAATGAGATGCCTCTACTTATCCTGCCCTCTAATGCTAATGAGATGACTCTACTGATCCTGTCCTCTAATGCTAATGAGATGCCTCAGCTGGTCATATGCTCTAATGCTAATGAGATGACTCTGCTGATTCTGCCCTCTAATGCTAATGAGGTGACTTTAATATTTCAGCCCTCTAATGCTAATGAGATGTGTCTGCTGATCCTGCCCTCTAATGCTAATGAGATGCCTCTACTGTTCCTGCCCTCTAATGCAATTATATGCTCTGCTGATCCCTGCCGACTAATGCTAATGAGATGCCTCTGCTGATCCTGCCCATTAATGGCTAATGAATGACTCCCGTGATTTCCCGCCCTCTATGCTAATGAGATGACGTGCTGATCCGCCCTCTAATCTAATGATATGACTCTTCTGTTCCCGCCCTTAATCTAATGAGATGACTCTGCTGTTCCTGCCCCTCTTTAAAAACTAATGAGATGACTCTTCTGATCCTGCCCTCTAATGCTAATGATATGACTCTGCTGTTCCTGCCCTCTAATGCTAATGAGATGACTCTTCTGATCCTGCCATCTAATGCTAATGAGATGCCTTAGCTGATCTTGCCCTTTAATGCTAATGAGATTCCTCTGCTGATCCTGCCCTCTAATGCTAATGATATGACTCTGCTGTTCCTGCCCTCTAATGCTAATGAGATGACTCTTCTGATCCTGCCCTCTAATGCTAATGAGATGCCTTAGCTGATCTTGCCCTCTAATGCTAATGAGATGCCTTAGCTGATCTGCCCTCTAATGCTAATGAGATTACTTTTCTGATCCTAATTAGTGCTAATGAATACAATTGACTTTGCTCACCATGCCCTTTAATTGTGATAAAATGACTCCTGACCCCATCCCTTAATAGTAATGGATTCTGCTCACTCTTTTATCTTATAACTCTGACTGACTCTGTCCCAGTCTATGCAGTAAAGCTCAAGATTGAAATGCATGAATTAGAGTAAGGTAGTGTAAGTTCTCTATCTCTTAGCGAGGAAACACATTTTTCATGATTTTCTGTAATTCTTAGATAGTCATATAAATGTTTTATGTGATTAATATTGGTGTTTTATTTTGAGCGGCCATTTTGTAGGTTTTATTTGTTTTTGTGTCATTGGCTAATTTAGTGCATTATTAAGTATTTGGATCCAGAAGGTTTTGTTGTGAGTAGGAAGTATATTTCTCTGTTAAAGGTTGTCTCGTGTATTACCCAAGACTATATGCCCCTTTTAGAGCCAATACACAACAAAGAGCAATATCCCCCCCTCAATTTGCCATAAAAGAGACCCACTGATCTTGTTCTGGAAGACTCAAGCTGCCCTTGGATTACAAGGACAGCCATTCATCTGAACAGCTGGCAGTAGAATTGATTCTTGGAGTCAACCAGAGGAGTTCATTCTTAGTGCCCAACAGTGGAGATGATTATTGATGCCCACCAGTGAAGTTGATTCCTGGGGACTCCCCAGTGGAATAGATTCTTAGGGCGACATGTATGATTTTTGCACCCAGGTGCCAATTTTACTGCACGCATTAGTAGTGTAGAATGCGCCTCTACCTGTTCTACTGCGGGTCATAGATTTAGTGCTTTCTAGCTACTAAGCAAAACTTTAGGTTCAGGTAAAGCACTTTGAAAGTGTTCTACCTGCTCCAGCAGTAATGTGCTTCGATTTGCCATACTAAAGCTATAAATGTGTAGTTTCATACGGTTGTAGAGTGACACGCCTCCCACATGCCCCCCGAAATCAGACGCATTACAAAGTGCCACGGGCGCTCTGTAGTGCGCCTCATATTGAAGTGCGCCTCATTAAAAATATAGCGAACCGGGCTGCAAGCAGTGAAATTGATTTTGGGCTCCACCAGTGAAGTGAGATTCCTGAGGACAACCAGTGAAGTGGATTCTTGGTGCCCACCAATGGAGTTTATTCTTAGGGCCCTCAGTAGGAGTCGATTCTTTGGGCTACCCTACAGCTACTGTACATTAGTGCACAATGCTCATGTTTTCTGCCTCTCTTTTTCTGCCCTTCTCCATAAAAAATTTGCCCCAGGCCTAGGCTGCCCAGTTCACAAAATAGATAAAGGCAGAACTTCAAAAAATGTGATTTATTGACCCAACAACAGCGTGTTTCAGCCCTGACCAGGGCTTTTTTCAAGCTGAAAACACATTGCCATCTAGTGGTATATATAGTGAAAAGTGACAACAATCAATCAAGGCATAACAATGATAAATACATATAGTAAAATAAAAATCAAGATAAATGCAAACATGATCCAAAAAAAGTATAAATATCCAACAAATAGTGCCAATTGTAATCATACATTATAAAACATATCACAGTGTACATCATACAGTGAGATACATAATAAACAAATGAGGAAAACTATCCTTTAATAGAATAAATGTGATTATTCCACGTGACATAATTAAGACTTAATGAATAACATAATTAAATATGTGCTTACTAACTGGAAGGGATGGAGAAGCCGCACATCGCTCCGGCGTCTCTATAGATGGACTGCGCATGCGCAGCCAAATGGCTACCATCGCGTGTGTAATAGAGTCAAAACAGCAGATCGACTCAAGCCAACTGTGCATGCTGCACAGGCTAGCAACCTGCGCATGCGAAATGAGAAACAGCCCGCGCCACTCAAGCACAGGCAGATTCTCACAAGCGCATGCAGCAGAAACTCCTAGAAGTGCGAGAAAAACAGGTAAAGTATATAAGTGAAAACCTTAAAGTGGTTGTCTCACTACACTGATTTAGCTCACCTCAGTCCTGTTTTCTTGGTTTCACTTTGAATTCAGGGGCGTGTTTACTGGCTTCTACTAGGCTGCAGTAGAAGCCAGGTCTGCAGCTATAGCAACCAGCACTGGCAGCCTATCAGGAGAGATCACACAGGTCTGTAGCAATAGTGTTTAGTATAAATATGGGGTATATGGCAAAGTGCTATAATGCTCTAATAGAAACACACTTATGGTAACGTCTGCATATGGGCAAATCTTCCCGTTTGTCCTGACACTTAGTATATATTGTAGATCAGACGTGTAGATTATAGTAGAAAAATTTATTCAAGCGACTATAATACAAGCATTAAAATCAAAGAGACATACTTGCATATGAACAAGTCTAGTCCATAGTGTGAACCGTAGCTTATGGCATCATTTCAAGAGCGTATTTTCATGCAGCGCATGTAGCAGAGTAGAAGCAGTGTGTTACGGCCGGCCTGGAAAGACTGCTTCTACTCTGCTACATGCGCTGCATGAATATACGCTCTTGAAATGATGCCATAAGCTACGGCTCACACTATGGACTAGACTCGTTCATATGCAAGTATGTCTCTTTGATTTTAACGCTTGTATTATAGTCGCTTAAATAAATTTTTCTACTATAATCTACACGTCTGATCTACAATATATATTGTAGCAATAGTGACCAGTGCTGGCAGCCTATCAGGAGAGATCAAACAGGTGTTTAGCTCTAATGAGGAGTTGATGCAGCTTGAGGAGCTGATGCAGCTTATACAAGAGAGGATATCTAGGAATAGGTAGGACACTGCTAATGGAAACATATTAAAAAATGACTTGTTTTTGCAAGATCTTTAACGTAAAAAGCAGCAATCCTTGTAGTGAGACGACCCCTTTAAGCGATTATAAAGGCTTCTAAGCCTCAAAGTATAAGGTCACATAATGTGAGTATTTATGCAAAACCATTAAACCGCTGGAATACCACCACTCCACAAGCCAGTATCCCCAAAGTATATGACTAAGGGAATAATGACATCAGAAAGGAGCCCGGAATTGGCCACATTAACATCTGACGTCCCCAATACCCAGCAAAAGGACACCATGATGAAATAGGCGCAACATTCGGAATGACAGCGCTGAGCAACTCCCCAGACCTAATCAAAATAAAATATAAACTGCAGAAAACTACACAAGTAGTATCCATCATTCTGCCCAGAGGCCCACTGGAGGATTCTCCTGCTTTCCTGTGGGCCAGTCTGAGCCTGACTATCATCATACATATGACACAAAAATATAGTGAGCAATACAATCTAAAGTTTATTATATATTGATTCTTAGCAGATGGAGACTGGAGTGATACATGATATGGGGTAAAAGCAAAATATGTAAGGTTTTATTGCAGAATTTATGGATCAGACGTCTCGGGTGATTCATATATTTTATCTACTTATAAGTGGCCACATGATTCTATAGAACAATTGATTTTCTATGTAAGTCCTGGATCAATGTATTTATTAATTAGTGATATAGGGGAGGGGATCAATAGCACGGTTTTGATTTTTGCAGATCACACTAAGCTATGCAGGATAGTGTAATCTATGGATGATGCTCTTAAATTGCAAGCAGACCTGGACACACTGAGTGCTTGGGCATCCACTTGGCAAATGAGGTTCAATGTGGATACATGTAAGGTTCTGCATCTGGGTGCGAATAATCTGCAGCATCATATGTCCTTGGGGGGAGAAAAACTGGGAGAATTAATTCTTGAGAAAGATCTGGGCGTTCTTGTAGATCATAGACTACAGAACAGCATGCAGTGCCAATCAGCTGCCTCTAAGGCAAGTAAGATATTGGCGTGTATGAAAAGAGAAAAAAAAGTCACAGATCCCACCTTTTTTCCAGTGGTTAGAATAAACAGGCCAAAATAAAAAATCACAGAAAAAAACTACCTTAAAAAGGCCTCACTACTAAAATGTAACCTTTAATACTTCTCTCTAAAACTATACACACAATAGCCATATACTATCTAAATGCTACACGTTTCAATACCACTTATCCCTAAATATACATTCCCAAACACTATAGAATATACATCAAGCACTAGTATAGGTGTATTGACAATCTAATGTTACAGTGCTAGGTGCTAACAATAATAAGAGCCAATAACAAATGTCCTTTCTAACAATGGCCCTACAACAAGTATACCTATCTATAAGGACAGAGTAATCGTCCCGAAAGGGACGGCCCCATCCACCGTAGTCTTTTCCTATATTGCCCTAATAATAACTAATTCTTGCAGGTGTATTGGTAAGTATAAGTAAATATATACACTAGTAAATACCTAGCTACTATGGCATAAATCGCTAATAAAGCAATAACACACATTATCCACCCTATGATGCTAAATATGGATAAAGTGTACAAAAAGGAAAATACCACAAATTATGCCAAAAGGTATATACTTAGCTGCTCAATATAGGTCCTTACATGATAGGACCATACTCCATGTCTCCCGACGCGTTTCCCCCCTCCAATACATAGGGGTTCCTCAGTGGATCCTTAATCATGGCACCAATGAGCAAAAAGGTTATGGGAAACTCTACATAGAGTAACTCCTCGTCATAATAGACCCAGGTGAATATACCACAAAGCGGCATTGAAACCACATCCCCTATATATAGCTAGCTGGCGTTACTCCTCCCCTGCATAGCCCAATCCCAGCTTACCTATAGTTAGCTCCTTCCCGCGGCGTGCATCGCGATGTTCCGCGAATGCGCGGGCCGCGTTCTATTACTTTCCGCACATGTTTGAGAATGTATAACGTATTTTTCGGAATATAAGACACCACTCAGCTTTTCTGACATTAGACGCGCCTAATAGTCCGGCTCGCCTTAAAGTCTGAAAAATACGGGTAGCGGATTTTTGGACTACAAGACACCACCCAGCTTTTCTGACATTAGACGCGCCTAATAGGTCTTAAAGTCCGAAAAATACGGTATTTAGGGATAAGTGGTATTGAAACGTGTAGCATTTAGATAGTATATGGCCATTGTGTGTATAGTTTTAGAGAGAAGTATTAAAGGTTAAATTTTAGTAGAGATGCCTTTTTAAGGTAGATTTTTTCTGTGATTTTCATGTATTAAAAGAGGCCTGGACTCGCGGGACAAGGATGTAACTCTACAGCTGTACAAAGCATTGGTGTGACCTCACTTAGAATATGCTGTTCAGTTCTGGGCCCCAGTCTATAGAAAAGATGTAATGGAGCTAGAGAGAGTGCAAAGACGAGCAACCAAACTTATAGGGGAATGGAGCATATTAGTTATGAGGAGAGGTTAGTAGAAGTGAACTTATTTAGTCTTGAGAAAAGATGGCTTTGGGGAGACATGATTAATTTATATATTTATATAAATGTTCCCTACAAAAAGTATGGGGAGCAATTATTTCAAGTAAAGCCCCCTCAAAAGACAAGGGGACATTCTCTTCAACTGGAGAAAAAAAGGACTCAATCTCTGGAAGAGAAAAACATTTTTCACTGTGAGAACTGTAGATCTGTGGAATAGCCGCCTGAGGAGCTGGTCACAGCAGGAATAGTTGGGAGTTTCAAGAAAGACTTAGATGACTACCTGAAACTAAAGAATATTACTAAATGCGTAGCCATGTAAAATTCTGGATCTTGTCTGGTGGTGGCTCTGGGGTCCTTAGTCTCTGGTTGCTTTAGATCTGCTTTGTTTCAGTTTTTCAGTGTGTTCTATTCAGTTCTCTTTGGTAGTTCTGTGCTGTTTGGTTAGGGTCAGCATAGCTAAAGGACATTTATAGGGATGTCTTCAGGGATAGAGTAGGGCCAATAGGGTCTGGTATTAGGGTCAGCATGGCTAAGAGACATTGCAAGGGATATCTTTAGGGATAGAATAGGATAGGGCTAGATGGGTCTAGTGTTAGGGTTAATGACAGGTTATTAGAGACAGGTTTACAGGAAGATATTTATCGTATTGTTTAGGATCTATCTTCTGGATTCAAATCATTTACCAGTCATATCCTATCTCCATCCATACCCTTGTGACTGTCCATATTTCTGACCATCATTTAATGGAAAGTCCCTACATTTATTGTTGATACACAGACATATTACTTGCATGTGACTGCTGGTTGGATTTATTCTGTTCTAAGTTCTGTTTGCCATCCATGTCAAAGTCACTTCAGACACAGGGGGCGACATGTATGAAGATCGCCGCGTCGGAGCACCCGTTTTCGAACGCTCGAACGTGAAAGCTGCGCCTCATTCATGTCAGCTCCCGAGGTGCACTCATACATGCGGTGTAAAGTCCCCTGCACCTCGCCAGTGTGTGAGGCGCAGTGCGGGACTTAGGCGCAGAAGAACTGCGCCTAACATGTATTCCGGTTCCAGACAGACTGGAAATCAGCGAGAAATCATTAAACATGTTAGTGAAGAGCAAAAAGAGTTGTCTTTCAAATGAATGAATGAATGAATAAAGTGAAAAATCAAAGTTCAATAAAATACATTTCCATGTATAGAAAAAGTTGATCATTTAAAATCCAAGGAAATATATCTAAGCTCTCCAAAGAAAGAAAGAATAGCTAGAACAGGGCATAAAAAAGGGAGAGAATTGAACTAATTTTACATTCAATAAGGCAATGCAGATGTTGTACAGATGTGAATTTTGGTCTATTCTTTTAACTAAAAATGAAGATGTCTTACGGACGTATTTATGTCCGGAATTACATCCTGATTGCCATAGGAATCCATTGTAAGCTAATAGTTCATTATTTTAGCCACATGTGACGATGTTTTTATGGACGTAAATATGGATGTAAATTCGTCTTGAACACTTCCCAGGGAACATGGAAGTCCTGCTTGGAGAACCACAGGTCCCAGCCTGAATGGTTGTGAATGAAGAAAAAATACATTTGTTTAAAAAAAAAAAAAAAACAATACAAACATCTGGGCAACATCTGGGCAACATCTGCATTGGCTTACAATTGGCTTACAATTTTTTTCTTGGAAGCTAATATATATATTGTCATTAATGTGATTGTAAAAAATGTATTTATACATTGCTTTAATTTTTCAAGCACTTGTATATGTCTGTTGATTAATTAATTCATTTCAATGAGCAAGCCATTTAATTCTTCATACTTTGCAATGTATATCCGAGGCAAATCCATTCCGTAATTACATTGCAAATACGTGCCACACTTTGTGAGACGTATTTGCAATGTAATTCCGGAACGGATTCCGCGTCGCAGATACAGTCCCCATAGTAAATAATGGTGACTGTACTTCAGAGGCAAAATCCATTCTGGATTTACATTGCAAATACGTGCCACACTTTGTATGGTCAGACACTTTGTGCCATGTATTTGCAATGTAATTACGGAACGGATATCGCCTCAGAGATACATTACACAGTATGAAGAATAAAATGGATGCTCATTGAAATGAATTACTTAATAGACAGACATATACAAGTGCTTGAAAAATTAAATCAATGTATAAATACATTTTTTACAATCACATTAATGAGAATATATATATTAGCTTCCAAAAAAAATATCCACTACCAAATGTATTCCAAAGTCCGTGGAAATTACACTAATGTAACAGCACATAAGCCAATGCAGATGTTGCACAGAGGTTGCCCAGATGTTTCCTTACACATTTTCAATAACAACAAGTTTAGATGTATTTGGGCTGCTTTGAAGTTTAATACAATTCAGTATATACAACAAAAGGCTTGCTGGGACCTGTTGTCCTCCAAGCAGGATTTCTGGCTTTATTATTTATTCTTCTTGACAAATCATTTATTGTACGAGTGTACTGCTGTCAGTGTAGAACTCGAGCACATTACAAGCATTCCGCGCTCCACTTCGACTTCTCCGCTCAGATAGACCACATTCAACTAGGTCTGCCTGTCGGAGCTGAAAAGTGCTGCATTGCGCCTCACTTTGCCGACCTGCGATCATGCATGCCTCGGAGTTCTCGAATTTGGCGCGTCCCGCCCCAGAATGCCCACAGCGCACCCACTGCACGCCCCTTTATGTTAGGCACATCCGAAAGTGGCGAAGGTTGCGCCTAACACCGCAGTGGATTCGGACCGGTGAGGCTCAGGTTCCGCCAGAAATCGGGCGCAAATCCCGATCATACATGTCGCCCAGGATGTTTCTGGCATTGCAACTATGCCTCATTCACTTCAAAGGAGCTAAGCTGCAATCACAGACATCACTTTAAAGAGTTGTCTCACTATATTGATTCATCTCACTTCAGTCCTGTTTTCTTGGTTTCACTTTGAATTCAGGGGCGTGTTTACTATCTTACACTAGGCTGCAGTAGAAGTCAGGCCTATAGCTATAGCAACCAGTGCTGGCAGCCTATCAGGATATATCAAACAGGTTTCTAGCTATAGCAACCAGCACTGGCAGCCTATCAGGAGAGATCAAACAGGTCTGTAGCTATAAACCCTGAGGAGCTGATGCAGCCAATACAAGAGGGGATATCTCAGAATAAGTAGGACATAGTTAATGGACACATATTTCAAAGTGACTTGTTTTTGCAAGATCTTTAACATAAAAATCAGCGATCTCTGTAGTGAGACAACCCCTTTGAAGCTCCTGGGCACCAATGCAAAAAGTTCCCCATAGCTAAAACGTATTATTTACATTACTAATGTCTTCTCCTGTGGCAGAAGGGCTTTTGGATCTCCTCAGGCTGCAGGGCTCAGTAGCGACGGCTACCTCTACAGTCCCTCTTAGTATGCTACTGAACACTATACTAGGCATATCATGTGACAGAGGTGATGCTATTTTTGAGAGAAATGAGACATGTTTCTCTAATCCTGGATGAACCAACGTGTCATGGGGACAACGTCTTGGAGTAAAGTGGCTTTTATTTTACATGTTCACACATGTTTCTAGTCCTACTGTGTGGAGTTCTATGGTCTCTTTCACTGTAGCAGCAGAATCGTATGGATTTGCTATTGATTAATATTGAAGGTTTTAATATGAGCTATTTTGTATGAATTTCTGCAGAAAGCATCATTTTGTGAATCATTTTTTATCATTATTTCAACTAAATCAGTATTATGATCTATAAGTGGTGAATCCATGTAGCCATCTACTTATTGTAATCCTCCTGGGTAACCATCAAGTGGTAATGGGAGACACCTTTCCACATTCCCCTGATTTCAGTCTCGAAACCAAACAGGGTCCGAACTCTTGCCTTGTAAGGGACAACTATTTCCGCTTTTGTCACCGAAGCCACCATTTTAATGGCTTTACCACCATCCAGCGATACATTTGTGCATGATGAGAAGGTTACCTGTAGAAGACAACAGAAGTTGAAAAGATACTTACTCCCCATTGACTAATATTAATGTAAAAAGAAGAAAAGTATGAATTTTCCAGTGTCTGGTATTTTGGTGGCTTTTAGTAGATGAAGTGCAAGAAAGGTATTGAAGGGTTTTTTCCACCATACACACTGATGGCATATCGACAGGATATCTCATGAACGACCCTGAAACCTCTCTGTTTTGAATGAAGAAATGGTTGGAACTCACCCATTGGCTTTAATGACGGTACATGGAATCAATGGAAGAGTTCCAACCACCTTTTTATTCAAAACAGAAAGGTTTTGGGGCTCATTCTTGAGGTAGCCAAACACACCGCTCCCCATACTCAGAAATCCCGTAAGACAAAATGGTAAATCATTCGTAAGTGCGACCTACTCTCTATTGTGGACAGAGATCTTCGGGGCCCTATTCCCAAGATAACTGTGGACCCCAGATGTGGGAGCTACACCTATCAGACGTTGATGGCCTATCCTATCGATATGCCACCGATATGGTGGGAATACTTTTTTAAGAAAAAATGTTAAGATTTTGGTTTGGGTGAAAATGAAAGACAAGGATGGAGGATTCTTGAAGAAATCAATTTGCAAAATTTTGCTGCAGTATTATGAAAAGACTAAGACAGGACATAAGAAGAGCAGCAACCACCTACAAGATGAACCTGAAGATAGAAACAGAAGACAAATTATTTTAGTGGAATACTTGCCATATGGGATGTGAGATGTGTATACTATATATTAATATTACTTACCTCTTCTACTCTGATTGTTTATGACTAATAAAGCAGCCTGACCACATCATGATCAACAGGTTGCATCATTTTAGCCTAGGAATTATTTCCGGAAGCTTCATTTTACGCTCATGCTCCTCATGCTAGTTGTCTCTTGAGTTGTTGGTTGTATCCTGGTCCTAATGTATTTTACATAACTTGGTCCAGTTCTCCTCTGACTTACCCCTTTTGGTGTTCCCGGACTACTTTTGACTAACCTTAACTCAATAGTGGTTAATATTTTAAAAAACTTTGGTAAACCTGTTCTTTTTTTGTCTTGTCAAAGTTTTGGTTTTTCCCTTTTTTCCCCTTCCCCCCTCCTCTGGTCCAGGCTTTTTTTTTGGCCCACCAGCATTTCAAGACTATCTTGGTACCATGAAATTGGAAATTTTTTTAAAAAAAGCCAGATTTTCTTGGAATTATAAAAGTAGTTCATAGCTTTTTCCCACAGTTTTTTTACCTTTTAAATTTAAAAAAAAAAGTTGATGCCAGGTCAGCTCTCTGCTAGCTGCGAGCAAATTGTGCATGAGGATGAGGAGGGAGGTTCTTCCGAGGGCCTATCTCTTTCCCTTCTTTGGCAGTTCCAGAAAATAGCTAAGCCACAACCGATATCTGAAACCCCAACAAAATTTTAAATAGAAAAAAGTGACCCAAGAGTCCCTTTCCTCCTTCTCATGAACAATAGTCGCAATAGCTGAGAGCTAACCTGTGCAGCAGACTTTACGTCGAGGGAATACCCCTTTAGCCAAATAACGGAAAATGCATCAGAGCAAAGTGTCTATGGAAGTCCAGTTTTTCCCCCAAAAACCCGAGCATTAGGTCTGGATTTTGTTTAAGTGTATCCCAAGTTTGGTATGAGGGGTCTTGAATTGCTGGTGGAGCTAGAAAATACCAGCTGAACCCTTCGAGGGTGGAAGACTTGTCGGTAAAAAAATGCAAAAATCCGAATTTAAAGAGTAACCCTGTGCAGGGACTTTACTTCATGGGAAACCCCCCTTTTAAAGTTCTTATCTGCTTTTTCTCAATCGTAGCCCCAATATGTCTCCAAATCAACCTTCAATCTTTTGGGGTTTTATTTTAACTACTTTTTGGGTTTAAACCCATGAGTTGTTTTCAGTTGTCAATTCGCAGATGTCCCCATTTCCCTTGACTAACCCTTCCCACCCAAAATATGGTCCACATTGCTTTTGCTTGCTCCCCGAAATTCAAAGACCATCAGGTAACTGCTTGTGACCCCCTTTAAAAAAGCCCGACCCCCTTTGGGGGGTTTAAAGATTTTAAAGTCAGAATTGTACCACCTCGTGTATCTGCAAAGTCGATTCTAATGTCCAGAATCTGCTCTATTTGAAATAAAATAAAAATATTAAAAGGGAGATGTTTTTAAAAAGGGTTTCGTTCCCACTATAGACTTTAATGGCAAATAATAGGTAAGCCTAAAGGTCAAAAAAGGTGAGGTTCACCTTTTGGCCAAACCCCCTTTCTTTGGGAAAGGGGCCTAAAAAAGTGAAACTTTGAATGTGCCAATTCCCTTCTAAACTTGGGGTTCCGGTCAGGGGAGCGCTGTGTTCCATTCGTTCTATGGGGTTCCCCGTACGGGGGGGCTGTGTTTTTATTCTAATTATGGGAGTTCCCCACAGGGGAGGCTGTGTCCCTTTATTTTGTTTATGGAAGTTCCCCGTCAGGAGGAACTTTGTTTCCTTCTTTTTTAGGGAGTTCCCCGTACAGGGGCAAAGTGTTTACATTCTGTTCCATGGGGGTTCCCAGTAAAAGGGGGCCCGTGTTTTCCCTTTTTCTCTATGGAGTCCCCCCATACAGGGAAACATTGTGTTTTGCTGGAACTCCCCCAAAAGAATTAGAGTTTAAACAAACGCGCCAATCTTTATTGGTGTACTCGGGACCCCGTTCACAAGCCCAGAGATGGGACCTGTAACTATCAGACATGATGTTGTATCTTATTGAAAGGATTAAAATTATGGTGGAATCCCCTTTAAGTTTGGTTTTTGTAATTATCGAAGAGTTTACCATCTAAATTTTTTTATCAATGACCCCTTGGCTTACTTTAGTTTATTTGGGTTTTTTGAAGCTCCAGTGTGAGTGGTGTTCAGTTTATGGAATTTTTCCGCCCTTTTCGAAATGAAGGAACTCCCGGGCTTACAAGTAAATTTTAGTTTTAAATTTGAATGTGAATCCATGTTCATGGGTAAAACAGTCGATCCTTTTTTAGTTTTCAGTAAACTGTTATACAAAAAAACATTTCTAAAGCCTGATTTACAGTGGGTAAGAGTACATAATTGAATTATTAAGTATTATTATCGTTGTCGCCTTTGAACCTGTTCAAGCTCTACAATCTCTTTCCTGTGCACTGGTGCCCAAAACTGACCACAATATCCCCTGTGTGGCCTAACCAGTGACCAGTATAATGGGAGAATGATGTTCTCATCATGTGCAGCAATACCCCTTTTAATACACCCCATAATCCTATTTGCTTTGGCAGCTGCTGACTGACACTGGCTGCTACAATTAAGTTTACTGTCCACTAGGATTCCCAAGTCCTCTCCAGTCACTTTTTTTCCAGCGTTTTTCCGTTTAACAAGTAATAATGGAATGAATTTCCCTTCCCATGTGCATAACCTTGCATTTATCTGTGTTAAACCTCATTTGCCACTTCTCTAACCCGGCCTCCAACTTATCAAGATCCCTTTGTAATAACACATTATCCTCTCTTGTGTTGATTACATTACAAAGCTTAGCATCATCTGCAAAGATCGATATGCTACTGTGCAAATCATGTGTTAGAACATTAAAGAAAATATTAAACAGGATAGGGCCCAATCCTGACCTCTGTGGTTCCCACTAATAACAGTGAAACCTCCAATACTGACCTTTGTGGTCCCCACTAGTAACAGGGATCCAGTCTGAGTATGCACCGTTAATTACCAGCCTTTGTTTTCTATCAGTGAGCCAGTTGCTTACCCACTTGCACACATTTTCCCTCAGTCCAAGCATTCTCATTTTACTTACCAACCTTTTATGTGGCACCAGTATAAAATGCTTTAGAAAAATCTATATATGACATCCAGTGCCTCACCCCGATCCAGTCTAGAACTAACTTCCTCATAGAAGCTGATGAGATAAGTTTGACAGGACCAATCCTTCATAAACCCATGCTGGAACGGCGTTATACATTTATTTTCAGTGAGATACTCCAGGATAGTATCTCTTAGAAAACCTTCAAACATTTTACCCACAACAGGAGTTTAAACGTACGGCCTATTAGTTTCCAGGATCACTTCTGACCCCTATTTGAATATTGGCACCGACATTTGCTATGGGCGACAATCATTTGGGACATACCCTGGTTATTATACCGTCCTTAAAATATTAAGAATAAGGGCCTATCTATGACATTACTTAACTCCCTTAGGACACGGGGGTGTATACCATCAGAGCCTGGGGATTTGTCTATTTGAATCTTCTTAAGGCAGAGGTGCACTTCTTCCTGGGTTAGACAAGAAACATTTAAGTTGGAGTTTACCTCATCCCTCTTCTCATCAACAGAAAGGTAATCCTCCTTGGTAAATACAGTGGAGAAGAAATTGTTTAATAGGTTTGGTTTCTCCTCATTGCCCTCCACGATATCTCCCTCACTACTTTTCAAAGGCCTAACATTTTCAGCATTAATCTTTTTACTATTTATATACAGTAGTTAGTAAATATTTTGGGGCTAGTTTTACTCTTTCTGTCTCCAGCTTTGCTTCCTTTATCATTATTTTACATATTTTGTTTCCCTATAGCTTCTTAGTGCCTCTTCACTGCCCTCCTGTTGTAGCAGTTTAAACAGTTTATTTTTGTTATGTATTGCCTCCTTTACATCTCTGATGATGCACATTGTTTTTTTTCCTCTTTTGATTCCTTTTATTCCCATAAGGTCTGTACCTCTCACAGTGCACACTTAAGATATGTGTATAAAAATCTCCCATTTATTATCTGTTCTGTTATTTTTAAGCACTTTGGGTCACATGTATGAAAACTGTCTAAGTCTAAAATTCACTTTGTTGCCCATATCACCCCTCTAATTTTTCCAGAGCACTATATGATATGAGAGGGGCACTCTGATTGGTTGTTATGGGCAACAAAGTGAGTTTTAGACTTAGACAGTTTTCATACATGTGGCCCTTTGTCCCAGTCAATACAGTTAAGGGCCTCTCTAAGCAGATTAAATTTACCCTTCCTTAAATTCAATGTTTTTGTTCTACCTCGAAAAATACTCTATTAACCCCTTAAGCCGAACGCCTGAAAAGTACTAAAGACCACACATTTTTTTTTTAGCAGTTTTTTGTCCCTTGCATTTCATCATTTGTACTTTTTTTAATTTTCATTGACGCAGTTAAATGAGGCTTTGTTTTATGCAGGAGAGGTTGTACTTTTTGGAGTAATAATTTAAGTTGACTTATAAGTTATTTGATAATTTTTTTTTACATTTTTAAATTTAAAATTTTATTTTACACTATTCACATTTCACACTTAATAACTTGTTAGATTTATTCTGCAGGTTATTGTGGTCATGTAAATACCTAATATGTATTGAATTTTTTTTTGTGTGTAGTGCTCAGTGACGCCCTCTTTCCTCTAGTCAGCTTCTGCACCAGTTGGGAAAGGTAACCATCTTTAGTTATTGACAAAAACCTGTTTCCTTTATGAGAGCTACAGGTTTCCGTTTCCCAATTTATGTCTGGGTAGTTGAAGTCGCCCATAATAACAACCTCATTATGATTAGATGCCTCATGTATTTGCCTAAGGAGTACATCTTCGATGGGTTCTGTTATATGTGGGGGCCTGTAGCGGACCCCTAGTAGAATTTTATTATTCTTATCACCCCCCCATGTATAGTCTACCATAATGACTTTCACATGCTCACTTTCCTGTATCTATAATCTTCCCACAGTGTATGATTTAGACAAGGTTTTATATATAGAAATACACCTCTCCCTTCTGGTTTTTATGATCTCTTCTAAATAAACTGTAACTTTGTAAGTTACCCACCAAGTCATAGGTCTCATCCAGCCATGTCTCAGTTATCCCCACTATGTCATATATTTACTATGTCAAGATTAATATATCAAGCAGTTTGGATTTGGAATGATGTTCAAAATCTGTGGAAAAATCAAATGCTGGCTGATCCAACTTCAGTGGAAATGCCTCAAGACAAGAAAATGAGGCTCAGTAGTGTATATGTCCTCCACATGTCTATATGACCTCCCTACAATGCCTGGACATGCTCCTGATGAGGCAACAGATGTTCTTCTGAGGGATCTCCTCCCAAACTTGGACTAAAGCATCAGTCAACTCTTGGACAGTCTGCGTTGCAATGTTGTTGGATGAAACAAGACATCATGTCCCAGATGTGCTCAATTGGATTCAGGTCTGGGGAATGAGCAGACCAGTCCATAGCATCAATGCCTTCATCATGCAGGAACTGCTGACAAACTGCAGCCACATGAGTCCTAGCATTTGCATGCATTAGAAAGAACCCAGGGCCCACTGCACCTGCATATGGACTCACAATGGGTCTGAGGATCTCATCCCATTACCTAATGCTCAGGGTCCCTCTGACAGCACACAGTCCTTTGCGGCCCTCCAAAGAAATTCCTCCCCACACCATTACTGACCCACTGCCAAACCAGTCATGCTGGAGACGCTTCACACTCTGTCATGTCTGTCACATGTGCTCAGTGTGAACCTGCTCTCATCCGTGAAGAGTACAGGGCGCCAATGTCCAATCTGTAAAATCTTGGGGGGTTCTCTAGCAAATGCCAACTGTCCCGAAACTTTTTGGGGACTGCCAGCACAACCCCAAACTTGGGGGTTTCGGACTCTCATAACCCCCTAAATTGGAAGCAAATTTTGACAGTTTGAGAAAGCCCCATGGATATTAGGGGCTCCGGGAGGTCTTTTTGGGCAGGGCCCTTGACTCGGTCCTTTTTGTTTCCTCCTTACAAAAAGGGAAAGGGGGTTTAGGGGCCCCTGCTACGGGTTGTTGCCCAAACCAAAACCCCCCCCCCCCCCCACACCTCCTGGTAAAACGGGGTCTTTTCCCCTTTTGGAAACCGGGCTCCAGGCTCTGGAAAACTGGGACAAAGCCCCCCTTCCACCACAGCCGCATTGATTTCCCGGCCCGGGGAAATTGAGCTGCACTCCCTGAGCAACTTTCTGGGGTTTTTTGAAAACACCGGCCCAGGTTTACCTCTAGATTTTAAAGGGGGCAATGAAAAAAAGCAAAAGGTAAACCCAAAAACGCACCCAAAAAAGGGAAACCCCCGGAGAACAGAAAAAATCTGGGTCCCCAACCTCCCAAAACCCCACTCTTTTTAGGGATTGTTTGAAAAATTTGTTTTTTAATTTTTTTTCCTTTTAATCTTTTTCCCAATTTGAACAACACCCTAAAAGTGTGTTTTTTTTAAGTTTTCCCCTCCTTTTTTAACAGTTTTAATTGCGTTTTGTTTTTCCTTCTTTTTCAGATTTTAAAATCATTTTTTTCTCCTGCTTAGTAACAAAGCATCCCCTATTTTACTGAACACCCCCTGGTACTTTTTTGCAAAAGGTTGAGTTTAGTGTGTAACACAGGATTTTTTGGGTTTTATTTTTCTTAAAAACCCAAAAACCCCTTTTTAAAGCTTTAGCCTTGGCCTAATTTCCCCCCAAAAACATTCTATTTGTTTTTTCCCCCAAAAAGGCTCAGCTGGGGAATAGCAGGGGCGGGAAAAGGTTCACTCACTGCGGGTAAAAACCCCACCCCACCGCCTGAACGGGAAAAAGGGAACCTCAAACTGTAGACCCCGCCCGCCTTAACAGGAAAGTGGGAGCCTGAAGCAAAAACCCAAAACCCACCCCCACCCTAAACCCGGGAAAATGGAACCCTGAAGCTGTGGAAACCCACACCTAAACGGAAGTGGGAGCCTAAAAGTGTTAAACCCGCCACACCCCCTGAAAAGAAAGGGGGAGCCGGAAAAGGCTGTGAATAGCAGGCCTCGTGAAACACCCGGGAAAGGGAAAAACCTTTAAACCCAAAAAAGAGGGTTTGGACTTTCCTTCCCAAAATCCCAAAGGTCCACTGCCCCGGGAAAATTATTTCTTTCTTAATAAACGCTGGCTTTAAAAACTAAAAAGAGGATGAAAAAATGTTATTTTTTCCAAGTCATAGGCAATAGTTATAGTCAGGGGGGGGTTTAAGGGGAAATTTTGAAAAGGAAGAGTTCATTTATAAAAAAAGTAAAACAGGAAAAACAAGGGAAAATTGTAACAAAATATTTGAAATAAGTTTGGGTATGTAAAGAGCCATATGTGCCCACCACTCCTATATGGAGGAGTTTTGGTTAGTTTTGTCTCATAGAAACATTGGGAGCCCAAAAACCCATTTTTATTTTGCCCCAAAAATAAGCCTTAATAACTAGAAAATAATGGAATCCTTGACATACCCAAATTTCCAGTAAAAAGTAGTGGTTTCAATGGTGGTTTCATTAAATAGAAACCGTGCAATTTTTTGGGAAGGAAAAGTTTTTTAAACCAAAGCCAAAAGGGGTTGACCAAACAGGGGGCATCAGAAGTTTTTTTTTCCCCTATCTTCATTTTTCCCCAATTCCCTTTGGGCTGACTTGTGACTTTAACTAAAAACTACGTGGTGTTCTCCTAAAAAAACCCCCTTTGGACTGAAAAGTTTAAGCTAAAAGAACCCCCTATTTTTATAATAGATTACTTACAAAGAAGGGTGGTTCCCAGGGAAGAACTGCTGCCCCCTTTTTTTGTCATAGATCTTTTTTCCCCCCAACCCCTCAGGATTTTTCAAAACCCTTTCCTCCCCCTTTTCATCGGGTCAGGAACCCAAAAGTCAGAATTCTCGGGGAAATTTGGTTTTGTCTTTTGTAAATTGGCAGGGAGTGTTACAAATTAAAATTTTCATCCCAAGAATTTCCGCATCACCAGATATTTTGGTAAATTCAGTTTCTGGTGGTTTCCCCCCCTGTAGCTTTTTTCCTTTTTAACTCTTTCTACACATAACACTTTCCTTCAGTGCCCAAAAGGACATAAAGTTAGTGAGCCTTCGCCTTTTCCATTTCCCAAATTTTGGGTGCGGAATCATCCAGGATAATTTTTGTCAGAAAGGGTGGTAAAACCCTTGTAGAAGCAGTAAAATACTATGCACACCATGTAGGACCCTTTCTCTTTTGAAAAAACAGGTTCATAGTAAATCCAAGACCTTTTTTCCCTATTTTCTGTCCCCCGGAAATTTTCTTTAAACTTTAAAAATGCTCACTATTGGGTTGGGGAAACCCTTTAAGAACTCTCCGTTTTTTTGTGGAGAAATACTTACCCTCCATTGGGGTGGAAAAAAAGAAGCTTGACTTTTCTTCCAAAGTAACTTTTCCCCAAACTCTTCAAACCCAAAACCCCCCGCGAAAAACCAATAAAACATCTTTTTTGGGAAAAGGCAAAAGGAACCTTTTGAACCGGTCTTCCCCCCGGAAACAGAAGAGCTCCCCTTTTTGGGTCTCCCGGTTATTTTTGGCGGGACTTTTATACCCTTTTTCCCAAAAATGCTTGATTTGATTTAAAAAAATTTCTAGACATCCCTGGGGTGGAAAAGACCGTTTTCTAAAAGGAAAAAAATCTGATGTAAATTTGTTAAAAAAATTTGTCTCTGAAAGAGAAAAAAAAATTTCATTTAAATAATTTCAAAAATACTAAATTTAAAAAACCCTTCATCTCTTGAATCTGTAAAATCAAAAAATAAAAAACCTAACTCGCCCTTTTCACCTCTTCTATGCCCCCTTTATAGAGGAAAGGGCTCCTTTTGGCCCGGGAAATTCTTACTATAAACACCACTTGAAATCTCCTCTTTTATAGGGGAAAAAGCTCCTAGGGTCGGACTCTTACTCACCCCCCAACCTTTTTGCATACCCCCTTTTTATAGAATGAAAACTCCTTTTAAAGGATTTTACTCATCCCACCTCTTGTATCTCCCTTATAGAGTGTAAGCCCCTATGGCCCAAAGGACTTTTTAAACTCATTCCCATCTCTTTTTATCTCCTTTTTTATGGGATTGTAAGCCCCTATGGTCGGGAAACCTTTTAAATCTTTGGTCCCCTTTTTTAATTTTCCCTTTTTTAAGAGTGTAAGTCCTATGGTCAGGACTTTTCCCTAACCCCTAAAAATTCTTGTACCCTCCACCTTTATAAGGTAAGCTCCTTTTGTCGGGACTCTTACTAAACCTCCCCCCCTCTTGAAACCCCTCCTTTTTAAAATTGGGGCCCCTAATGTCGGGACTCTTATTCATCCAACACCGGGTTTTTTTCCCCTTTCCTTATAGATTGCCCACCCTCCAAATGGCCCAGCACCCCTTACTATCCCCTATCTCTTGAAATCTCCTCCTTACACAGTGTAAGCTTTTTATGCTCAGGACATTACTCATCCCCCCAATTTTCTTGCCCCCCCCCCCTTACACAGTATAAGCTCCTACGGTAAAGGACTCTTAAACTTTCTCCCCCCACCCTTGCATACCCTTTTATTATAGAGTGGTCAGCCTCCTATGGCAGGCTTTTAAATCTTCTCCCCCCCTCTTGCTTTCCCTTTCTTTTTGGGAGTTTTCAGCTCCAAATTTTTAAAGGACTCTTCCCCTCTGCCACCACCTCTTCTGTCTCCTACTTATAGGGGGTAAGCCCCTTTTGGGGCCCAAGTACTCTTACTCCTTCCCCCAAACCTCTTGGGGCCCCCTCCTCCTTTCTTGAAAATTTTTAAGCTCCAAAAGAAAAGGGACTATTACACCCCCCTACCTTTATCTCTTATATCTATCCTGCGCTTTAACATTTTTAAAATGTCTCCCATGCCCCCTCCTCCTTAAATATAGAGTGTAGCTGATTTTTTTTTTTCCCTGCCCTCATCTTCAATCCATGACAGCTTTTTTAAGACACATAAAACATTGCTTTCTGTGGCCCCCTATACTGCCCTTTCCCGCCCCTTCTCACGGGAACCCCCACCCTTTAAACCCTGTTATTACCTCCCCAACCCCCCCTCTGTGGTTTTTCTGCAGTGTAGTGTAAAAATACCTGTGGGGATCTTTGATGAAAATCCTTTCACATTAAAGGGGCCCAGTCGGGGCCAATTAAAACCCTACAGTCAAGACAGGAATGGAGGCCCCTCTATGGTTTTGTTGTTTTTTGGGGTTGAAAAAATTAAAGGGAAAAATACAGAAAATGTCTGCACCCCCCCACTATCCCTTTTTTTTCTGACTGTCCCCACACACTTCTAAAACTGTGCGAAACCCGAAGGATTTGGTACATTTAAAATCCCTTTTAGGTTCATGTGTCAATCCAACCACATGGACTGTTATAAACTGACCCAGGACTGACTGAATCAGATATGTACCAGACCGGTAGAGAGCCCATCCCAGGATGATGACTGCAATAGAAATAAATACATCTAGATATATATCTTACCCCATTCACTACACTGCTGGTGCGGGCTGGGGGCACAGGGGAGTGATTTGGGGATAGGATATTTTTTTGGTGCCCAATAAATTGGAAAAACCCCGCCCCCAAAGTGACAGCAGGAACAGCAGGTCTGAAGAAACCAACTGATGCTTTCCCAATGACAAGACCATGACCCAAAAATATAGCAGTATCAGCCAAAAAAAAAAAAACAGCTGTTTTTGGAGTTGGATGTGTCTTGGCAACCCGAGGGTTCCAAAAGACATTTGTGAGATATATAAAAGTTGTTGTGGGTTGGTGATTTAAATGTGGGTTTTCTGATCCAAGGCGCTTTACCCAGACCTTTTATTATTACCACCTGTTCTACGGGTTTTCAGTTTTCCGCCCATTAGGGTTGGGTTTAAAGGGGTTTGGGCAAATTTTTCTCAAAATTTCGGTTGGGTCACTTAAACCGGGAATTTTCCCGAAAAAAATTTAAAATTCGGCCCAAAATTATTTGGGACAAATCACTTTAAAAAAAACAGCAAATTTTCCAGGCTGCACAGAGCCTGCAGGTCTTTTTTAAAAACTTTGTCCCTGCTTAAAAAATGAAAGGGAGTTTGGTTTGGTCGTCTTTACAAATGTTGTGTTTTAGTATGACACGACTTTGACGGGCCCCCGCTTTTAGAATCGTTTCCTATAAAATTCCCTGGGCACTTAAGAGGGCAAAACTGCCAAAAAAACCCCGTTGCGGGAATGTAGCCCGATAAAGTCATGCGAAAACGAAAAAATGCGGGAAAAAAAAAAAGCTGAGGGCTCAGGTGGGAACATCATTTAAAAGTGTGGAGGTGGGCGGGCCGGCAGCAAAATGAGGTTTTTGAGAGGGTTTCAAAGACTTTGGGGGTGGCAAAAACCCGGAGTTGGCCAAAAATGGGAAATTACAAAGGGGTGGAGGGGGACGGCCCGGGGGGCAGCCCTGAGGTCAGACAGTGGCAAAATTAAAAATTTGGGGGGGTGGCAAAAAAAAAAGGGGTAGGCCACAGAGTGGCACAAAGGGGGCAAAGTGTGTAGGTCACGGGGAGCAGCAGCAAAGGGTTTAAAGTGGGCCCAAAGAAAATTTTTAGTGTTTGGGAAAAAATGGGGTAGGCCACGGTGGGGGGCAAAGACCCCAGGGGGAGGTCCCCCGGCAGCCCGCGAATTTAGGTCAGGGCAGTGGCCCCAATGACATTTGGAGGGGGGCAAAAACAGGATTTGGACACGAGTGGCAAAAATGACAGAGGGGTGGGGTGACGGTGGGGAGCCACAGCAGCATGAGGGGGGGGGGGGGCCCGGCAGTGGCCCCAATGACATTCTGGAGGGGGCAAAAAAAGGATAGGCCACAGATGGCACAATGACAGAGAGTGGAGGGCCCGCACAGCAAATGAGGTCCGAGAAATGGCACAATGACACAGTGTGGAGGGGACGGGAGGGCAGCAGGGGGCAGGCGGGGGCCCCAAAAGGCTTCTGGGGTGGCAAAACAGTTTGTAGGGGCCCCAGAGTGGCACAAAAGACAAGAGTGAAGGGGACGGGTTTGGGAGCAAGGCCCCCTTAAGTTTAAACAGTGCACAATGGGGCATTCTTGGGGGTGGGGAAAAACTTTAGTAAACCAAGGGGAGGGGCACAATGACACAGTGTGGAGGTAACAGCAGCATGAGGTCAGGGGAGGGGCACAATGAAAATTCTGGATGTGGGCAAAAAAAGTAGTAGGCCCCCCAGAGTGACACAAAAGACAGTGAGCGGAGGTGACCGGGGGGCAGCAACATGAGGTCGACAGTGGCACAATGACATTCTGGAGGTTTGCAAAACTTTGGGGTAGGCCACGAGTTTCACAATGACAAAAGATTTGGGGGTTACGGGCGGCAGGGGCCCAAGCAAGAGGGCAGAAAAAGTGGCACAATGACACAAAAGGGGGAAGTCACGGCACCCAAAAGCGCAGCAGCATGAGGTCATAAAGTTGGGACAATGAAAGAGTGTGGAGGTGGGTGGCAAAACCCAAATTTCCCCGGTAAAGATGGTTGGTGGCAGATAGAGAAAACTTCAAACAAATTTTGGCTTAGGCGGGCGGGGCCAAACGAAAAGTGGGGAGGCAGGAAATTTGAAAACCCCTAATTTCTCACAGGTTTTTTTTGAGGCGTTCATGGGTGATTAACTGACAACCCAAAACATTGGGGTGTGGAAATCCTGGCCGATCCCGCCGATTCATCCCTTTCAAAAGTCAGTCGTTCCACATTCCCCTGGGCAAGCAGGGTTTTCCCTTTGGGGTAACCCTGGGGCCCCCGCCGGAGACCCCCCCGCTCTGAAAGCCCCACTATTTCCGGGGAGGGACAAACCTTTTCCACTGCAAAAATCGGCAAAAGTTTTCGGGCCCCCCCCAAACCAGGGTTTGGGGTGCCCCCGTAGTCCAGCGGATTTTTCTAATGGGGTGGCAGAGTGCCCGTCCAAATAGAACCCCCACCTGTTGGTTTTAAGGGGCGCTCCAGGTCCTGGGTGCCCGCTGGCGGACTGACCTCCTCAATAACGGGTGATGAAACTGCTCATCCCGTGACCCCAGACTTAGGTTTTCTGCTGATTTGGGGGCTGGGACGTCCCATCCCCCCCCCTTCCCCCACAGCCACGGGATGTTTGGGCGCGAAGAACCCCCCGGTCAGACCTGTCAAAGGGGGGATGATGCCCCCCACATAGGGAGTGGGCCAACTGGGCTACGGAGGATTTCCCCATAGTATTTGAGTTTTTTCCCCCCCTCTCAATAAATGGGAAAAAGGCTCCCTTTTGGACCCGGTTTTGCGATTTTCCTATAGGGTGGAGAGCCAAAAAGTCATCCCTCTTTCCGGATGCTGACTTTCGGCTGTCCCCTACCAGGCCCCCCTTTAGCATGCTGCGGGCCCTCTGCACCCAAATGCTCCGAGGGGGTTTCCCTTTCCTCCATCTCCACTGTATACTGCCACGGTGTTTCGGGGCATCTGCCCCCGTCTTCCCCCCATCCCAAACTACCTCCCTCCAGCTGCTCCCCTCCTCCTCCCCTTGTCACCCTGGGGAGAAAAACCACTATTTTTTCCCCGAAAAATGCTTCTGCTTTCCAAAGTCCCCCTCCCTCCCCCATTTAAATCCCCACCGGACTATTTTGGCCCGGGGTTTTAGTCGCCCATCCCAGTCCCCTGCCCCCACAGATTTTTTCAGCATTTTGTTTCCCGGGGCATAAGCTGGAATGACGGGTTTTTATCCCAAATCCTGGCGACGACAAAAAAACGTTTTGGGCCCCCTAAAAATGGCCCCAACAAAAGGCAGGTGTCACGATGAGCTGCCAAATGGCGACATCAAAGTTTTATAGTTTTTATTTTTTTTAAAATTTGGGAAGGCTAAAAAAAAAACAAAATGGCCCTCTAGTTCAGCTGGGCAGTTACACAGGGGATACTCTGTCCCCCCTGGGTTTATCAAAAAAAAAATTTAATTTGGGCCCTTTCCCCTTTTTCATACAGTTTATCCAACAGTGGGAGGCCCGGGAATTCCAATGGGGGAAAAAAAACGCATTTCAGAGTGTGTTAAGGGGGGCCCTTCTGCCGCCCGCAAACCCCGAGGAGGGGGGTTCCTGGGGTTTGTAAAATGGGGTGGGAAAGTGCATGCAAGTTTTTTCCCGGCCTTTTTTAGAATTTTCTTAAAAATCGGTTTGGGAAAACCTTTAGGAACCTTTTTTACAAAAAAAGGGTTGAACACGTGCGCCAGCAGGGCGCATGGACCAAACCCTCCTCCCGGGCAATGCCCCGGGGCACCATTTTTACTTTTCCCTTTTTCCTCACCCTGGGCCGATTTGCCGGGGTTTGGGGCGAAAAAGCCACACATCGATTTCTTGCTGCATGGGCCCCGGGGCATTTCCACCCCCGTTTTGACTTTTGTTCGCCCAAAAAGGCCCCGGGTGTGAACTGCATGGGCACCCCTGTGCCCTACACATGTGGGGATGATGGAGGAAATTCTTGTGGAGGCTGAATGGGGGGGTGGTGGAGGACCCGGGGCGGAAAAAATTGGGGGCAGGACCGCAGTTTTTTAAAATTTTAGGAAAAAGCGGCGGGGTTTAACCCCCACCAAGGGTTTTTGGTGGGGCCTGGGAAAGGAAGCACATTCACCCAGTGGGGGGGGTAAAGGGGGAAGAAATTTGGGACCCTTGGCCGTTTGTTTAAACTCCGAGTTTTCCCCCGCTGGGTTTCACCTTGGGAAAAAAAACCGATAAGTCAAAGGGGCTGGCCCCCCTTCTGTTCCAAAATAAATTTAAAAGGGAAATGCTGGGAAATTTCCTTTTTTGGAAAATAGAAAAATTTCGGCTTGGGAAATCTCCATCTCGGGTCAAACACAAGCCATTAGTCCCCCCATTTTTGGGAAAGGGGGGGACTGCAGGGACCAACAAAATTGGACTCATCACAAACCATTTGTCCACCATTTGGAAAGGGAGGGACACGGGACCAACAAATTAGGAAGTTGGACCATACTGGGTTTTCTCTGGGAAAAACCCCCCCTCGCCCCGAACGACTGGGTGGCGCCAAAAGTAAACGAGGAGCAGGGGCACCGGGGCCTGGAAAATGAAAGTTTAAAGAGAAACAGCTCCCTTTTGCAGAGGTGGTGGGCCTTGACTGGGTGCAAAAGGAATGCGTGCCCCTGGCCGGGAAAACTGCGGCGGCAATGGACCAACCCCATCTGAGCCACGTTTCTCCCAGGGCCCCCCGGATGGGTTTCGGCTGCATGTGTTGACCAGGGGCCCTTGGGGGCCCAAAGTTTAGCTCCCTGGCCCCGCTTCACTTTTTTGCCTTTTCAATTCTACATATACCCATAATTTGGTCCTCCAGTGTCTTTGCAAAAGAACTGCCACACCCGCCGAGTAAATATTTTAACCCCTCAACGCTCCACACTGAGTGACTACTGCCCCCCGCTGCCCCCACTGACCCCCGTGCCGCTACTTTCTTGGGCCGCAAAACGGTTTTTTTTTAACCCCCTGGGGCCCCTTGGCTCCCGACCTCCCCACTGCTGCTAACCCGCTGACTCAAAGGCCACCAAAAAACCACTTGCTGGTGCACCGCTGTGACCCCGCAAGCTTAAAGGCCCTCTTTTCCCGACGATTATGAAGCCCCCTTTCCTCACCCCGGTTTCCCCAAATGCGGTCGGCTTCATCCCTCATCCCATTTGTGTTTTATTTGTCACCCCGCTTTCCCAAACACCGGTTTGGTATGCCCGAGGTTACCCCCCACAACATGACCCTCCCATGCCACTCCAACATCTATACTTTGCCGCCTACTCAAGAAGCAGGGGGTTTTTGGCCCCCTTTCTTTCCCGCCCAAATAAAGCTGACTGCCCTCCCCCAATTTTTTCATCCTCGCTATATAGTTTGGGGCTGAGCCCAGAAACCCCAAAAAGTAGAAAACTTCCCGGGTGGAAAGAACCGGATGGGGACAGAGGCGGGTTGGGGGGCAGGTTTTGGGATGGCTCCCGGGGGATGCCAAATAAAGGGGTTTTTTCCGGGGGTTTTTCCCCACCGACTCTTGGCTGGGGTTTTTTAGATTAAACGTGGGGAAGTGGATGACCTAGTCAACCAATCAAGAACCCTTGGGTTGGGGGGAACCAAAAACGGCCCGCTAGATGGGCAGCCCGGGGTTGTGGCCTCACCGAGTGAAACCCCCGCTGCGACGGTTTCCCCTTTTCTTTTGCGCGGGCCTGGGGCCCGCTCCAGGAAAGTTTGTGCCTTCGGGCCCCTCGAAAGGTTTTAAAGGCCTGCCACCCTTTGTCCCGACATACGTTTTTTTCTTAAAAAGTACAACCCCTGGGTTGATTTAAGCTACTGTATATGATAAATACACACCCCGTATTTTGGAAATTTCCAAAATTTAACCCAAATAAAAAGGGTTGGGTTTAAACCCTTGGATAAAAAATTGCGCTCCACAAATGGGCAGGAAAAAAAATTGGGCCCCTTTTAAAGGTTTCCCCCTTTAAAAATCTGGAGTTTTAAACCCGAATTTTAAAAGCACAAAAAAGGCTTAATTAACTTTTGGATTTGAATTTTTGGGAAAAGAATTTCTTCTTGGCGGTGAAAAACAAAATTTCCCTTTTTGTGCCACAACAGCAGAACAACGTTAATTAACCCCTGGATGTAAAATTTCGCAAAGAATTTAGCAACCAAAAAAATACGGGGCTTTGGGAGCGGGGAAAAAATGGCGTGTATTTTACCCCTACACAAAAAAAGATTAACCCTTTGCCCTTTTGAATTTAAAGTTCAGGAAAAAATTTATTTTTTGGCGGTTAAATAAACGTTTTTTTTTTAGTCACCCACAGCAAAAAACAAAGTTAATTAACCCCTCGATGTAAAAAATTTTCCCCAAAAAAATTGGGGCACCAAAAAAGGGAAATGGTTTTTTTTGTATTGTAAAAAAAGGGTGTTTCTTTAAATGAATAACAACGGGGCAGGGTTAGATCCCCCTTGGGTATTCAATGTGCGTGAGCAGATAGCATTAAAATGTATATGCAGTTTGCACTGGACGCACACTGGCCCTTAAAGACCAATACCCCACAAAATCAGAAATAGAACGTTAAAGAAAGCAGTCTCTGAGACAAGCTGAGACACCCCACAAAAATCGCTGTATAAAAATGAGTTCTTTAGTAAGAGCTACAGCCCGGCAGCACCTTCCCTAATCAGAAACAGTGAGAGCGTTATGAGCTCCCACATCGCGCCCGGACTTATATAGTGCGGTGACGCCACAGAACCCCCGCCGGCCTCTGATTGACTTCATCTCTGCACATGTCATCCCAGGCTATGCCCTTCTTCCTCCCAAGTGCTTTCCCCCATGTAACGCCATGTCTCGCAGCCATTTATCAATCAAAAGCACACTTCGTTCCCGCGAATCACCCCAAACTTCACTTCCGTTCAGAACCGAAGTTTTCCTGAAATTCTAAACGAATTCCACTTCGTTAGAATCAATTCGCCCATCTCTAGTTGGGATCCATCTCAATTTGCTATGAGGTTTTCTGGATTCTAGGTAAGCCCCAAATATACAATGACTCTTAATGAACCAAATATGTACAGTAAAAAGATGATGAAGATGCGGAGGAAGAAGAGGATGGAAATGATGAGACAAAGAAGTAGCTAAGGTTCCTTTCACATCACATTTCCGGTCCCCATCTATAGTATCCATCGGGATACAATGCAAAATACATCTCGATAGATACCATGAAAGAGACTTAATGGGACCATAGAGACTGGACTATGTGTGCCCTATTTACCCAATACATACATCCAATAAACAGGGCAAACTCGTTCAATTTAGACAACATTTGTCCTCTAGATCTCTATAGGTCTAAATAGGTGAAGATGAAGACAATGAGAAGAAAGCAACAAAAAAAGAAGAAGGATAAAACAAAGATACAAAGATTAAGTGGAATAGCATGAGTAAGGAAGGAGATGATGGAAGAAGATGTTAATATTAATGGAAACGAAAAGTATATAAGGAAGTGAAGAAGATGATGAGAAGAATGGAAAATGTATTCCCATGGATAGTGTGTGGATAGGGCGTGATGGGGCCATAGATATCTAGAGGGGAAATTTATTCTAAAGTGGACTATGTTTGCCCTATTTCACTAATGCACATGTATACATTACATAAATAGGGCACAAGTACTTCAATTCGAACGACAATTGCCCTCTAGATCTCTGTGGTCCCATCATACCCCCACCACTGTATCTATCAGGATAAACTTTCCATGACTTCCCAATGGATACCACAAATGGGGACCAGAAACATGATGAAAATGTGGCCAAAATAGGTGATGAAAGTGAGAAGAAAGATAACAAGAAATAGAAGAAGACTAGGAACAGATAAAACCAAGAAATTCAGATTAAGTGGAAGAGTGTAATGGTGGATGGCAATGGAGGAAGATGTTAGTGATTCTGGGAAAAAGGAGAAGTAGAGAAAGAAAGAAGTGAAGAAATAGATGACAAAAGAGCGCGAGGAAAGAAGGAGATGGAGGAAGAAGATGTTAGTGATTAAGGAAAAGAAAGGAGTGAAGAAGATGAAAAAGAAAATGAAAACAGAAGATATAAAAGATATAAGGAAGATGAAAAACTAAAAACAAGAAGCAGAGAAAAAAGTGAAGAAGAAGATGATGATGATAATGATGAAAAGGAAAAAAAGATAAAAAACACACCAACATAAGAGATTTACAGAGCATGAAAAAGAAAGCAAACAACAGAGAAAAGCAAACAAAGAGGAAGAGTGTAAAAAAGGAAAATAGTGAAGGAAAAAGATGTTAGTGCTTATTGATAAAAAGAGAATAAGATAAAGAAGAGAAGAAGATGTTTAAAGGAAGAAAAAATGAAGGATAAAGATGTAAAAGAAATGTAGAAAGATGAAAAGGAAAAACAAAGAAACAGATGGAGAGAACGAGCACGAATAAGGAAAGAAATGAAAGAAGATGTTAGTGATTGTGGAAAGGAATTGAAGTAAAGAAAGAAGTGATGAAGATGATGAATCGGAGGAAGACTATAAGATTGAAGGAAGATGAGAAAAAAAACAATAGATATAAGCAGATGAAGAGAAAGAGTGTGAGTAAGGAAGGTGATGAAAGAAGAAGATGTTAGTGATTATGGAAAGAAATAGAAGCAGAAAAATAAGTGAAGAAGTCGATGAAAAAGAAGAAATGAAAAATAAAGATATAAAAAATGAACAGAAGATGAAAACAGAGAAAATTATGAAGAAAAAGGAAAAAAAGAAGAAAGCAGATGGACGAGTTGAGAGGAGCTGTTACCCGAGTTCGCCATCGCTGGTCCCTTGTGCGAGGTCTGCAGGTCACTGGGTAGAACTCTCCTCCAGCCTCTTCTATGTTCTATATGGAGACGCGTTGTGAATCTTCATACATCTGAGTCCCTGCCCTCCTCCCCGCAGCGCTCCTTCAGGTGTCCTCAGCTCTGTTTGTCCCTGATATAATGATTAGAGATGGGCGAATCGATTCTAACGAAGTGGAATTCGTTTAGAATTTCAGGAAAACTTCGGTTCGGAACGAAGTCGAACTTTGGGGTACTTCGGGTGAACGAATTGTGCTTTTGATTGATAAAATGGCTGCGAGCACATGGCGCTACATGGGCAAAGCACTCTGGGAGGAAAAAGGGCATAGCCTGCATGACAGGGTGCAGAGATGAAGCCAATCAGAGACCGGGGGATTCTGTGACGTCACCGCACTATATAAGCCGGGCGCGACGCGAGAGCTCACACTCCTCTCACTGTGCCATCAGGGAAGGTGCTGCCGCGGCTGATAGCTCTTACTGAAGAATTGTTTTTTATATAGCGATTTCTGTGGGGTGTCTCAGCTTGTCTCAGAGACTGTTCTCTTAATGTTCTATTTCTAATTTTTGGGGTATTGGATCTGAAATCCAGTGTGTGTCCACTGCAGCTGCATATACATTCAATATCCAAGTGGGATCTAAAACCAGTTCCTGTTGTATTCATTTAAAAAAACCAGCGTTTTTACAATACAAATACCACTTAAATTTTTGGCTGCTCAATTCTATTGCGCCAATTTACATCCAGGGGTTAATTAAGGTTGTTTGCTGGTGTGCTGACCCCAAGAAACCGTCTTTTTCAACGCCCAAAATATATAAATTTTTCCTGGGCCTGATTCACAAGCAAAGGTTAATTACAACTGTATCTCTTGTTTTTGTGGCGTAGAAAACACGCAATTGTAACACGCTACAAAGTACTATTTGTGGGGCTCATTCTTTTGCGCATTTACATCCGGGGGTTTAAATTAAGCGTTGTTTTTGCTTGGTGTGCTGACCCCAAGAAACCGTCTTTTTTCAACGCCAAAATATATAAATTTTTCCTGTAGCCTAAATTCACAAGAAAAAGGGTTTAAATTTAAAACAACGGTATCTCTTGTTGTGTGGCGTAGAAAAAAAGCAATTGTAACACGCTACAAAGCTACTAGTTTGTGCGGCTCAATTCTTTGGCGCAAATTACATCCAGGGGTTAATTAAGCGTTGTTTTGCTGGTTGCTAACAAAAATAAACCGTCTTTTTCAACCCCAAAAAATATAAATTTTTCCGGGTAGCCTAATTCAAAGCAAAGGTTAATTACAACTGTATCTCTTGTTTTGTGGCGTAGAAAACACGCAATTGTAACACGCTACAAAGCTACTAAGTTTGTGGGGCTCAATTCTTTGGCGCAATTTACATCCAGAGGTTTAATTAAGCTTTTGTTTTGCTGGTGTGCTGACAAAAATAAACCATCTTTTCTACGCCAAAATATATAAATTTTTCCTGTAGCCTAATTCACAAGCAAAGGTTAATTACAACTGTATCTCTTGTTGTTTGGCGTAGAAAACACGCAATTGTTCCACGCTACAAAGCTACTAGTCTGTGGGGCTCAATTCTTTGGCGAAATTTTTACACCAGGGGTTAATTAAGCGTTGTTTTGCTGGTGTGCTGACAAAAATAAACCATCTTTTTCAACGCCAAAATATATAAATTTTTCCTGTAGCCTAATTCTTGTCCGAAGTTTAATTAAGCCTGTTTGTGCTTTTATATTCAGTAAAATATACAGAGTTTTTAAACGGCACATACAAGTAAATTTTTCCTGGCCATTTGTGGAGCGCAATTTATATCCAGGGTTACCCAAGCTTGTTATGGGTTCATTTGGAGTCAATAACGGGGTGTATATTTATCATTACAGATATCATCATCAAACAGTGTCTGTACATTTAGAACAAACAGAGTCAGACAGGGGAGGTGGCAGGCTCTGCACCTGCGGTGGCAGTGGCACAAACTTTCCTGGAACAGGCCCAGGTCGCAGCACAGCAAGGGGCGTCGCAGAGGGGTCACTGGGTGAGGCCACAACTGCCTCTGTCATCTAGCAGCCGTTGTTGTTCAGAAACCCCAAGGTTTTTGGGATTGGTTGACTAGGTCATCCTCTTCCCTCCCAGTTTGACATCTGAAAACCCCCAGCCAGAGTCGCTGGGAACCTCAGACACAACCCTTAGTTGGCATGGCCCGGGAGCAGGTCAGCGGCCCTCACTTGTCCTCAGCCCGCCTCTGTCCCATCCGGTTCCCTCAGCCAGAGATCTACTATGTGGTTTGGGCTCAGTGCCACTATATAGCGAAGATGAACAATTTGAGGAGGACAGTCAGCAGCTACTTGGCAGCGAGGAAATGGGGCCAATATCGCCTGCTTCTTGGAAAGCCGGCAAAGTATAGATGTGGAGAGTGGCATGAGAGGTCATGTTGTGAGAGGTCAGCCTCGGCATACCAAGACCGGTGATGAGGACAGCAGTGACGATGAAACACAAATAGATGATGATGTAGCCGACCGAAACTTGGGACCGGTGAGGAAAGGGCTTCATCATCGTCAGGAGAAGAGGGCTTCAGCTTGCGCGTCAGGCAGCGGCGCAGCCAGCAAGTGGGTTGTGTGGCGTGAGTCAGCAGGATAGCACAGTGTGAGGTCGGGAGCCAAGCGGCCACGGGGTAAAAACCCGCTTCGCAGGCCCAAGAAAGTAGCAGCAACAGGGGCTCAGCGAGGGCCGCGGCGGCAGTAGTTACTCAGTGCGGAGCGTTGGCGGTAAAATCTGTACTGGGCGGGGGTGGCAGTTCTTTGCTAAGACACCGGAGGAGCGAATATGGGTATATGTAGAATTTTGTGGGCAGAAAGTGAAGCGGGCCAGGGAGCTAACGTTGGCACCATGGCCCTGGTCAACACATGCAGCGTCACCATCCGGTGGGCCTGGGAGAAACGTGGCTCAGATGTGGTGGTCCTCCTGTCGCTGCGCAACAGCAGCAGCAGCAGCGCCAGTGGCATGCATGCCATTGCAGCCAGTCAAGGCTCCACCACCTCTGAAAAAGAGGAGCTGTTTCTCTTTGACTCATCTCCCGGTCCAGATGCTCCTGCTCCTCGCTACTCATCGGTGCCAGCAGTCCTTTTCAGCGAGGCGATTGCAAAGAGAAAAACAGTATGCATCCAACCATCCAAGGTGCAGCACTGACCGTGCTCCTGTCCAAGTTGTTGGTACTGCAGTCCCTCCCTTTCCAAATGGTGGACTCTGCACCTTTCAGAGAACTAATGGCTTTTTTGCCGAGCTGAGATGGAGAGTTCCAAGCCGTAATTTTTTTTTCCAAAAGGCAGTACCAGCAACTTCATAAATATGTAGAAAGAAGGGGTCAGTCCTTGAGCTTATCGGTTTTGTTTTCCCAAAGGGCACGGCAGCCCCGACGTCTGGAGCTGTAACTACGGTCAGGGCCAGTACATGTCCTTTACGGCCCACTGGTGAATTTTGCTTCCAGCCCAGGCACACCAACAACTTGGACAGGAGACGCCGCTTCCCTCCTCCAACGTTGTCAAACTGCTGCACCTGCGCCAATGTCTGCCTCCTCCCTCCACCACCACCACCATCTCAGCCTCCACAAGTACTGCTCCATCATACCACATGTGTAAGGCACAGCGGTTTTCACGCAGTTCTACACCTGGCTTGCCTCGGCGGGAAAGAAGTTCACAAGGGGAGGAACTGCTCCGCATCATGCAGCAAGAAATCGATGTGTGGCTTTCTCCGGCCAACTGCAAATCGGAAAACCAAAGGTGATGGACAATGGGAGGAACATGGTGTCCGCGCTGCACCGAGGAGGGATGGTCATGCATCCTGCATGACGCACGTGTTCAATCTGGTTGTGAAAAGGTTCCTGAAGTCTTCCACCGATCTTCAGAACATTCTTTAAAATGGCCAGGAAACTGTGCATGCACTTTATTCCATTCGTACAAAGCCAGGAACACCCTCCTCGAGTTGCAGCGGCAGAACGGCCTCCCCCAACACACTTGATATGCGATGTTTTCCACCCGCTGGAATTCCAGCCTGCACATGTTGGACCGACTGTATGAACAGAGAAAGGCCATTAACGATTTTTTGATGATCCAGGCAAGACAGAAGTACTCCCCTGGTAACTTTGATGTCATGCTGACACCTGCCGTTTGTTGAGGCCATTCGGAGGCGACGTTATTTGTCAGTCGCCAGGACTACGGGATGAATAAAATCATTCCACTGCTTCATGTCCCCGGAAAAGATGCTGAAAAATCTGTCTGGGCAGGGGACTGGAGATGTGGCGACTACATCTCGTGGCCACATGAGTCCGGTGGGGGACTGAAATGGAGGAGGAGGAGGAGGAGGACATTGGAGCAGAAGCATTGTCTGGTGAAATGAGTGGATTTTCTACCCAGGTGACAAGAGAGGAGGAGCAGGAGCAGCTGGAGGAGGTGGAATGGAGATGAGGAAGATGAGGCAGATGACCCCAAGCACCGTGGCAGTATTTCAGTGGAGATGGAGGCAGGAGCCCCTCGGAGTCACTTGTGCAGATGGCCCGCAGCATGCTATTTGCCTGGCTAGTGAAGCCGAATAGTCAGCATCCAGCAGAGGGGTGACTTCTGGCTCTCACCCTATTGGACCCCCGCTACCGGTCCAAAAAGGGAGGAAGACAAACTCAAATACTATAGGGAAATCCCCCGTAATCAGTTGGCTGCTGCCTATGTGCGGCATCGTCCCTCCTTGACAGGGCTGATCGGGGGGTTCCTCAGCGCTCACGTACTACTGGCGCGGCTGCTGGGCGAAGGTGGGGGGGTAGGAGCATTACCCGCTCCATCAGTAGTAAACCTAAGTTGGAGTCACTGATGACAGCTTCCTTCACCGCCTAGTGAGGAGGACAGTCGCCAGCAGCAGCAGCAGGACCTGGAGGCAGTCCCTGAACCAACAGGTTTTGGCCTACTTTGGCAGCACTCTGCCACCTCAGTTAAAAGATCCGCTGGACTACTGGGCAGCCAAACTGGATGTGTGGCCGCAACTTGCCAAGTTTTTCAGTGGAGAAGCTGTCCTGCCCGGCAGTAGTGTGGCATCAGAGTGGGTGTTCAGTGCGGCGGGGGCCATCGTTACCCCAAGGGAACCCGCTTGTCCACGGGAAATGTGGAATGACTGACCTTTGTCAAGATGAATCAGGCGTGGATCGGCCAGGATTTCCACACACCAATGCCTTAGGCGGCGGGCTGGGTTCTAACGACCTGCCTCTGCCACTTCTGATGCCGCCACCACCTGATGCCAAAACATCTGCTGCCAAGTTTCTCCCTCTGCCTACCACCCCTCTTTACTAGGGCTGGTATTTGCCCCCCCACCTCAACACTCTGTCATTGTGCCACCTATGACCTCATGCTGCTGCTGCTGTTGCTGTTGCCGTGACATCCACACTGTGTCATTGTGCCACTGTCTGACCTCATGCTGCTGCTGTGGCTCCTGCCATGTACTCCACACGGGGGTATTGTGGAACTGCGTGACCACATTCTGCTGCCGACGTGACCTCCACTCTCAATCATTGTGCCACTCTGTGGGTTCCTCCTGTTTTGCCACCTCCAGAATGTCATTGTGCCATGCCCGATCTCATTTCTGCTGCTGTTGTTACCTCCACACTGTGTAATTGTGCCACTCTGTGGCCTAATGCTGTTTGCAACCTCCAGAATGTCATTGTGCCACTGCCTGATCTCATGCTGCGGGTGTCGTGACCTCCACAATGTATCATTGTGCCCCTCTGTGGCCTAATACTGTTTTGCCGCCTCCAGAATGTCATTGTGCCACTGCCTGATCTCATACTGCTGCCACCCTGACCTCCACAACTGTGTGATTGTGCCACTCTGGGCCTAATACTGTTTGCCGCCTCCAGAAAGTCATGGTGCCACTGCCTGACCTCATGCTGCTGCCGCCGTGACCTCCACACTGTATCATTGTGCCACTCTGTGGCCTAATACTGTTTTGCCGCCTCCCGACTGTCCTTGTGCCACTGCCCGATCTCATACTGCTGCCGCCGTGACCACCACAACTGTGTGATTGTTTCCATTCTGTGGCTTCCTCCTGTTTTGCACCTCCAGAAAAGTCATTGTGCCACTGCCTGACCTCATACTGCTGCCGCGTGACCTCCGCTCTCAGTATTGTTTCCATTCTGTGGCTTCCTCCTGTTTTGCCACCTACAGAAATGTTCATTGTGCCACCCCTCTGACCTCATGCTGCTGTGGCTTCCGCCGTCACCTCCACACTTTGGTCACTAATGTTGCCACTGAGCTCCTCAGCTTGTTTTTTTCCAGCTTTCGCTGGCATGACTTTATCAGGCTACATTCCGCATGAGTTATTTGGTCAGTTTCGACCCTTAAGTGCCCAGGGAATTTTATAGTGAAGCGATTCTAAGAGCGGCGGCAGTCATGTGCGTGTCATACTAAAACACAACATTGTATGAAGACCAAACCAAGCTCCCTCTGCATATTTAAGCATGGCACAACGTTCTACAGCACCCTGCAGCCTCTGCAGCCAGGAAATAGCTGCTTTTTAACGCGATTCATGCCGAAGTAATTCGGGAACAAAACAAATTTTGTCGGAAAATTTGGCGAAGTGACCGAATCGAATTTTAGAGAAATTCGCCCATCTCTAATAATGATGTTTACTCTCCAGCTTCTTTGGCTTGGAGAAGGTGAGGTGAGGTTATCAGTGTTTTCTCAACCTTCTGGTTGTCATATATTTTCATAGTAACTGAGCAGCTTGGGAGCAGTTCTCTTAGGTGGGTGAATGAAGGACTGTAGATATATGTGTAGGATGAGGACAGCAGGACAAGCAGTGTTCCTCCATATTAAAGCAACCGGGTGCAGAGTCCTAGCTCATTTCCCATGAGCCCTTTTATATATTTGAAATTGAAGAGGAGCGAATAATGGGGTATAAGTCCCCACACATCTACATGGTGCCAGGTGTGTAATTAGAATTTATAGGACCCTATAGCAAAATGAGACAAGAAACTGGAATGGCAATAATTACACATAAAATATAATAGTGTCATATATAAGAAAAGTAGTATCATATTGGTAAAAAGCAAGGTAAAGATTTGTTATTTTTTTTGTTGTGAAAAGCTACAATATCCTTGGCTCTGAGTTGCCAACTCACCCTGTGGGTCCCATAGTTGATGCTGTGGGTGCTGTGGTTATAGTAATTCCCATGCATGGTGACTCTCCCAAATATGGAGTATTACACCTTTCATGTTACTCCTCACCTAGGTAACTAGTATCCTACTCTGCATTGATGAGGGGCAGCACCCTGCAACAGCCGTCTGCAGATGAGTATCGGGCTGGCTCTAATGCCATTCAGTGAGTCGGATGTGACTTGAGGACCTCTGCTTACAACAGGTGGCGATGTAGAGTCCTAGCTTTTTTCCCATGAGCCCTTTAGAGTATCTCTATATTAGAAAGTCAATTTCCATCCCGAATCAGTCATATGTTCTCCAGAACTTTTTGGACCTCTACAGGAGCATAGCTAAAGACTCATGGACCCTAGTACAAAACATCCACTTGGTCCCCTCTAACCCAGACAATGACTGTGGACAACTACTTTTAAACAACAGGTTCCCTACTTGGCATGAAGGATGTCTGAGGTGTAACACACTGTGGAAATTATTTCTACTTAAAGGGATTGTCCAATAGAAGAAAATTCATTTGAAATTGGACCAGGCAGCGAACAAAAAGAAGCTCAAGTCATACAGCCAAAGTGTCTGTTCGCTCTTGCCCTCCTCCGCCCAATAGAATAAATAAATGAAAAATTATATGTAGGGTGAACAGGAAACAAAATGCAATTGTGTCTGTGGTTTTTGTGTTAAGATTTTGAAACGTTTAATTTACATGTTATCTGTATTCTGAGGGTCAGTATGTGTACATGGGTCACATTATCAGCACATGTCACCACTATATGGTGACTAAATCCATCATAATGTTACCAACTAAACCAGTATACCAAGATCAATATTGCCAATAACAACATACAAAGACCAAATACTACCACATACCACCACCATATAGTGACTAATGCCACCATACTGTTACTGACCAAACCAGTATATCAAGACCAGTATGACTAATAACAACAATATACAAGCATCTAATAACACCTTAACACCATGACCACATATCACCACCACCATAAAGAGACTGAATTCCACCATACTGTTACTGAGTATAAACTGTTACACTAAGACCACTAGAATTAACATAAAGTGACCATATAGTGGTAGGTACCAGTGTACACAGGTTCTGCAGTCATATAAATTATTATAGTGAAGTTACATTTAGGGACTCACAGAGGATGTCTTCTCTGATGAGTCGTTCTCTTTTCCTTTTCTTTCTCCATCTGGTTCCAGACCTCCTTGATGATTTCTTTCAGCCACAACCCATCAAATTTACCACACAAACATGTTAGACTCCATTCTTTTCCAGCACTTCCCTCCCATTTCCCACCTCAGAACATCCATAGTGCCCCAAATTAAAATAACCTCAACCAGTGAATGTGCCCTCAGCCTGATATAGCGCCCCCATTTGTGCCACCAGAAGGTAGGAACACACCTCATATAGTAGGCAACTCCCAAATTAGGCAGGCAGATAGGTAGAAGCTCCTTTTTAGGTAGGTTAGACCCTAAAAATTTGTTTCCCATACTCTTCCTATTAAGTAAATAAAGCCCCCCTTTGGTATTGGGTTCCCCTCAGTAGGTAGGTATATAGAGCCACCCAATAAGTAGATACATTGGGTCCCCCAGTAGATTTTAGTAGTTTGTATATAGCATACCCCTAGTAGGTAGGTATATAAGGTTTCCCCAATAGGTAGATACATATGCCCCCCCTCGCAATGTATAGGAAAATTGGGTTCCCTCCAGTAGGTAGGTACTTAGGCCCTCCGTTAGGTATTTAGGGCCCCCTATAGTAGGTGGGTTTATAGTGCCCTGAGTAGAAAAGTAGGTATATAGCCCCCTTCCAGTCAATAGGAATATAGAGCCCCCCAGTAGGTAGGCAGTAATATAGGGCTGATTGAGCGGCAGAAAGAAGTCTCAGCAAAGGAACGAAGCGGGCAATGGTTGAAGAAGGCTCTTTTCTGGTGCAGCATTTTATGGGCATAGATAGGACAGGCAGTGACAAAGTAACTACAGTCCTAAGGCAGGGATGGCCACCAGTAGAGATGAAACTGAAATACCTAAAGGCTCCTAGATGCCTAGCTTTGAGGTTTGCCCCCAGGAAAGCCTCATCTTCTGTAAGATTGAGAGGTGAAAGTCTTTCCAGTAGTGATCTCTCAAAGACGTTTTGGAGCTGCCAAATTCAAATGACCAGGCTCAACAATGATACAATGAAGCATCAGTGCCTTGGTCAGAAGCATCATATCAACTGGGCAGTGCATTATCAATAGCAAGTTTAATCCCGAAAAGTATAATAGCTCTCTGAAAGAGAAAAAGTTCTAGGAAAGAAACAACCATTTTACCTGTACTACTAATTTAGGACAGTGGTACTATGGGGGACGTGTTCACCGCCAAGTAGAAGGATCTGGGCAAAGCAACAACATAGCAGAAGCAGAGGCTTTATAAAATATATCAGCTAAATCATGATATTAAATAAAAAAGCCTGGAAAGGCCTAAAAAAGGAGATTTAGTGGACAGAGACAGGGCTGTCTTATGTTTGGAAAACTGTACAATTTTTCCTTGTATAGTGATTCGGTAACACAGTAGATAAGGTAGGACAAAGATACAGGTTCTTCAAGTCCAACCTATAACCCTACAGTGTTGTGAAGAGACCAGCCCTGAAGGTGAAAGCCCAGTCATGAAGATGGAAGCCTAGACCTGAAGGTGGAAACCCGGCCCTGAAGGTGGAAGCCCAGTCCTGAAGGTGGACAATCAGTCATGAAGGTGGAAGCTTAGTCCTGCATACAACATAGTAACATATTAGATAAGATTGGAAAAAGATCCAACCTGAAAACCTACAGTGTTATGGAGAGACCAGTCCAGAAGATGAAGTCCAGTCCTGAGGATGAAAGCCTAGTACTGAAGGTGGAAGCCTTGTCATAAATGTAACATACATAGGAAAAAAGTAGGTTGCACTCCACGAATCAAAAATATTTCTCAAATCTTTATTTCTTACAAAACTTTAATCATACCAATGACAATATAAAAGCCGACTTCAATATAATGATCCACACCAACACATACTGTATTTATCAAAGGATTCTAATAACAAGACGTTTCGATCAACATTAGATCTTTCTCAATAGAATCTCTAAAATTAAAAAGATTAAAAACAAATGTTAGTGACTAAAAACAAACAATAAGTAGTCATGTTAGAACATTAACGTTTTCTATTTCTTACCCATTCTTTAAGTATCATTCATTTCTCTTATGGTATATCCTTAACGGACCTAATAATAATGGCAAAACATATGTCACAATAAGTTGTTTATATTATATCCAGAATCCATCTGTTGTTAATTCCATATTATTTATCCCCCACTGTATATACTATTATCCCTACTATCATCAAGAAGTCTTATCATTATCATAAATTGTAGTAAATCAACAAAAGGGGTATGTTTATATATTTACATCCGCAATAATCAATTTTGGCCACTAGATGTCTCCCATAGGCCAAAAAGATACTGTTCAAAAAGGAACTATATAGTTTCTACATTAGAAGTAATTATACCCGATATTACTCAAGAAAAGAGTTCACATGAATAGTAGGGATTAACAGGGATTACAGATACATTCAAATAGATTCAAACGATCACCATACATCAAAACAAATCCTGAGACTTCCCATTGCACGTGCCCGCAGTTATGAAGTCGGCGTTAGTCAGAGACACATCACGCAAGGTTTTATAGGTCTCGCGCATGCGCAGTAGCTGCCCAAGTCCGGGATGAAATCCACGGACTCGTAGTATCACAACGCGCATGCGCTGCCCACACACAATGATTTCCAATATAAACCACTGGTGATGAATGATATGAAAGAATTCAACTTAGAAAGAAAGCTCTAAACAGCTGAAGATGATATGCCAAATGCATCTAAACATCATAAGAAGGAGATTTTATAGACAAACAGAGTTTTCTCTGAGTAGGCAGATGCGGGCACGCCAGATGGTAAAAATCTTACATAATAAATTTTAGTAGGAATCTTTTCTTTTCTTAAATAAAATATGCAAATAATATATCCAAAAATATATATACCGCAGCAAGATTTTACACTATAAATAACAAAAATCTTACACAACAGATTTTATTTTATGTAGAAAACACGTCCCCTCTTTACAATGATATATATAAAAATATATCTACCGCAACAAGATCTTACATTACAAATTAATACTGAAATCAAATTCCCTATTCATGCCTCCAGGAGATAAAGTGTCCAAATGATATATCCAGTATGACTCTCTCTGTTTTAGTAATTTTATGCGCTCACCACAACGTCGAGGTGGTTGGAATATGGTCAAACATCTGGTATCTCAATTGTGAGACGTTATGATGTTTCTCAACAAAATGAGATGGAATGCACAATAATAGCTCTTTTTGTCTAATGGTAGACTTATGTTTGGCAATGCGGTCTCGCACACGCTGGGTGGTCTCCCCAACGTATGCGAGACCGCACGGACACTTGATGATGTAGAACACATATCTAGAATTACACGTAAAAAAAAACCCTGATCTTAATCCTCTTTCCAGTATGGGGATGAGTTATATTTTCTCCTTTAGTCACATTAGAGCATTGTGAGCAGCTCAGGCATGGGTAAGTACCCTGTTTAGATGTTTGTAAAAAAGTTTGTCGTGGGACCTTCACAAGGCTACCTACATCTGCCCGGATAATTTTATCACGTAAGTTAGGTGACCTTTTGAAACAACTCAAAGGAGGTGACATAAACTTTTCTACATTAGGATAGGCTTCACCCAATAATGACCAGTTCTTTCGAGCAGCGCCTTTTACAACAAAAGGATGAAAAGTCATGGCACATGCCATTCTCTTCATGTTAGTATTTCTATCAATCTGTCCTAAGGTCCCCAATTTGGTTTTTTCTTCCTCCAACAGTGATTTTGGGTACCCCCTCTGTCTAAATTTATTACACATCTCATCAAAACTAATTTCACGAGTGTCATCCTTAGAAAAAATCCTCCTAATTATTTTAAGCTGAGATCTGGGAAGTGCCTTTTTTTCAAATTCAAATATTAGTTTATTAAGTAATCAAGGAAGTATAACAAAGTCAGATTCATTGATGAAAATACCAACAGATAATGTGATAGCACAAATACAATGTTATAAAAACAGAATATATAACGAACAGTATCACCCTTCAGGAATACAAGTGTTAATTAAACTAGTAAGTAGAATGATAACACAGAGTGCCTCCTACTGACTACAGCAAAAAGTTTAGTCTAGTAGATTAAGCACTAAGGGAGAGTTATCCGTTGCGCTAAAAATTATCCAAGTGACAATCTATTTGAGTTTTTTTTTTTTTTACATATAACTTGTCAGAATAAGTAACTATGCAGCGTGAAGTGCAGTAATTATCCAACAATTAATTAAATGAAGACCCAGGCATGGCTCGACAGACCCCCCATCCCACAAACCCCACTTTCTAAAGAAAAGTAGAGGGAAAAAATTAAATTTGGTGAGACTGGTCCAATTATAGATCAAAGCCAAAAAAGGGATAGCTAGATCAGGGTACTGTATTCAATGGAGGAAGTGAAGTCCATCCAGTCCCTCCATGTTATGTTATACTTATCCAGAGTCTGGGACTGATCCGCCCTGAGTTCCTCCATACGTTGCAGGTGGAAGATTTCTTTAAACCACTCAGCAATGGAAGGTGCTTGAGTGGATCTCCATCTCCTGGGAATAAGCGCCTTGGCCGCTGCTAAAAGAAAGGTGACCAGGCTCCCTTTAAGTGCATGTAAGCCCATGGTTAACATATATAACAAAAGCACTGCAGGGTCATCTTGTAGTTGGATGCCCGTAATAATTCTGATCACATCAATTATCTTCAGCCAAAAAAGAGCGCAATTCCCCACATCCCCACCAAATATGGGTCATATCTCCAAAATCTGTTCTAAATCTCCAACATGTGGAAGGAACAGATGGATAGATCGTGTGTAAAAGCGCCAGCACCCTGTACCATTTGGACAGCACTTTATAGTTGAGTTCCTGGATCTTACAGGAGACAGACACTTTATGAGTCAGGGTACATGCTTTGTGCCAGTCCTCATCTGTAAAGGTGCGACTTAGTTCCCTTTCCCAGCTAATTTGGAAAGTAGGTTTTTTAAGAGGACAACTACTCAAATAAAAAATTGTATAATAATGAAATGTTATGTTTTGGAGCATGTGGTTGAGTACAGAGCAAATCGAAGACTGTCAGTGGCCGCAACAGATCTTTTTTAATTTTATGAGTTTCAAAAAAATGCCTAAGTTGCATATACTGTAACCAAGTATTTGGAGATCTATGTTGTGGAGGGACACAGTCTTCATACGCTTTGAAGGATAGTTGGGCAGTGTAATCCCTAAATGTTTTTGGCTTCAGCTTCTGACTGTCCTGAAATGCCAAGCAAGGCGTTGTGATATTTAGGGCCGGATTACCTTTAATTGGTGTGAGGGGCCCATTTGGTGTATAAAGGTTGTATTGCCTTCCATATACTTTGAAGGCTGCTAACGTAATATGAGCGATGAGAGGTAGTTGACTGGGTCCACCTTTTATGGAACTTAGGCCAAGCCATGGTGTCGACAAGAGAGGGATGCTACACATTGCCTCCTCCATCTGCACCCAACTCTTTGCTGCCCTGGCATGGAACCAGTCCAATACCCTCGCAGAAAGAGATGCAATATAATATGTCTTAAGATCCAGTAAAGCCAATCCACCCCGCTCCCTTAACCTAATTAAGGTGTCTCTTGCAATTCTGGGGTGTTTATCAGACCATATACATTTTTTAATACTTGTATTAGCTTCCTGAAAGAAGGACTTCGGGATCCTGACCGGGACTGTCTGAAACAAGTATAGGAGACGAGGCAGAATGTTCATTTTAACAATATTAATTCTTCCTACCCAAGAAAAGTCTTTTTTATCCCATCTAGCAAGGTCAATTTTCATGGTTTGCAAAAGGGAATAGGAATTTAAATCAAGAGCTTGATCTCCCTTCACAGGGATACGAACTCCAAGATAAGTGAATGATTCCCTTTCCCATTTAAAAGGGAACCTATTTTTTAAACATTGTACTATTGAGTGATTTAGAGATATGTTGAGCGCGGTGCTTTTAGAAATGTTCACCTTGAAGTTACTCAGTGCTCCATACTGTTCAAGCACAGCCATCAATGCTGGAAGAGAAGTTAGGGGTTGCGTGATATACAATAAAAGATTGTTCGCGAATGCGGCACACTTATACTGCACACCCTTTAATACAACGCCCCCAATTTCGGCTGATGCCCGTATGGCCTGCATGAGGAACTCCATGGCAATGACATATAGTAAAGGGGAGAGTGGACATCCCTGACGCGTTCCATTACCTATCTGGAAAGGTTCCGATAATGATCCATTTGCGCAGAAGGATTATGATATAGAGCAAGGATCTTCTGCATCAATATCAGACCAATTTCCACGTGCAACAAGGCAGATCTCAGAAACCTCCAGTCAACCCGGTCGAATGCTTATTCTGCATCCAGGGATAAAAGCATTAGAGGGGTTTGGGACTGTTGGGCATGATGGATGATAGAGAAAGTTTTCAGGGTATTGTCCCTGGCCTCTCTTGCTGGAACAAACGCCACCTGGTCTAAATGGATAAGGCCCGGTAGTACAGAGGATAGCCTAATAGCTATTAGCTTGGCATAAAGTTTTGCATCCATATTAAGGAGAGATATGGGTCTGTAATTGGCACATTGTAGTGGATCCTTTCCTGGTTTGGGGATAACAGTTATAAATGCTTGTAAGAACGACTGTGGGAATGGTTGGGACTGTGAGACTGAATTGAAGGAGTCTAGTAAGGGACTGGTGAGATCCTCCTTAAAAACTTTATAAAATTTTGCGGTGAAGCCATCAGGGCCGGGACTTTTCCCAGACGGCAGGCTAGTTATAGCTTGGTGTAATTCACTGGGGGAGAATGGACTCTCCAGATCTGCAAGTTTTTCTGGAGGAATTTTCGCAGCAGCAAATTCTCCCATGAATCTATCCAAGGACGATGATCTTAGGGAAGAAGCATAGCTAACCAATCCATTGGGGATATTATATAATTCTTGGTAGAAAGAGTGAAAGCACTTAAGTATCTCCGGTGTGAGATGGGTGACAGGCCCCTTATTAGATTTAATTGATGGGATGAAAAAAGATGCCCTCTTATCCCTAAGTGCTCTGGCTAACATCCTGCCCGATTTATTACTCCATACATAGTAGGAATTTACACATATTTGTTTAAATCTCGCTGATTTCTTGTCAAGCAATTGATGTATCTCATGCTTAACAAGCAATAGCTCCCGTAAATCCACCTCTGCTAATGAGGATTTGTGTTTTGCCTCTAGTTCAGCCAATTTGGAAAGAAGGGATTTAAGTTTGAATGCTGCTTCCCTTTTAAGTCGTGCCCCATGTTTAATGAGTATCCCTCTCACGACACATTTGAGGGATTCCCATTTTGTCTGACTCGTAGTAGGAGCTGACATATGATTAGAGATGAGCGAATTGATTCTAACGAAGTGGAATTCGTTTAGAATTTCAGGAAAACTTCGGTTCGGACCGAAGTCGAAGTTTGGGGGACTTCGGGTGAACGAAGTGTGCTTTTGATTGATAAATGGCTGCGAGCACATGGCGCTACATGGGGCAAAGCACTCTGGGAGGAAGAAGGGCATAGCCTGCATGACATGTGCAGAGATGAAGCCAATCAGAGACCGGCGGGATTCTGTGACGTCACCGCACTATATAAGTCCAGGCGCGATGCTGGGAGCTCATACCGCTCTCACTGTACTGATCAGGGAAGGTGCTGCCGTGGCTGATTGTGATAGCTCTTACTGAAGAACTCATTTTTATACAGCGATTTCTGTGGGGTGTCTCAGCTTGTCTCAGAGACTGCTTGTCTTAACGTTCTATTTCTGATTTTGTGGGGTATTGGATCTGAAGTCCAGTGTGCGTCCTATGCAGCTGCATATACATTTTAATGCTATCTGCTCACAGCACATTGAATATCCAAGGGGGATCTAAGCCAGTTCATGTTGTATTCATTTAAAGAAACAGCGTTTTTACAATACAAATACCACTTCATTTTTGGCTGCTCAATTCTTTTGCGCAATTTACATCCAGGGGTTAATTAAGCGTTGTTTTGCTGCTGTGGTGACTAAAAGAAACGGTCTTTTTCACCACCAAAAAAGACATTTTTCCTGTAGCATAATTCACAAGCGAACGTTAATTACAATTTTTTCTCTTGTTGTGTATCGTAAAAAACACGCCATTGTAACATGATACAAAGCTACTAGTTTGTGGTGGCTCAATTGTTTGGCGCAATTTACATCCAGGGGTTAATTAAGCGTTGTTCTGCAGTTGTACTCAGTAAAAGAAACTTTGTTTTTCACCGCCACAGAAGAAATTCTGTAGCATAATTCATATCCGAAGGTTAATTAAGCCTGTTTGTGCTTTTATATTCAGTAAAATATACAGAGTTTTTAAACGGCACATACAAGTCAATTTTTCCTGGACATTTGTGGAGCGCAATTTATATCCAAGGGTTACCAAGCTTCTTAGTGGGTACATTTGGAGTCAAATACAGGGTGTGTATTTATCATATACAAATATCTTCAATATCCCCTGCTTCTTGCAGTAGGCGGCAAAGTATAGATGTTGAGAGTGGCATGGGAGGTCATGTTGTGAGGGGTCAGCCTCTGCATACAATACCGGTGATGATGGACAAGCAGTTGACGATGAAACACAAATAGATGATGATGTAGCCGACCGCCACTTGGGAGCCGGGTGAAGCAAGGGCCATTCATCACCTCATGGAGAAGAGGGCGTCAGCTTGCGTGTCAGGCAGAGGCGCAGCCAGCAAGTGGGTTTATGTGGCCGTGAGTCATGCAAGGATAGCAGCAGTGTGAGGTCCGGGAGCCAAGCGGTCCCACGGGGTATAAAACCCGCTTCGCAGGTCCAAGAAAGTAGCGGCACAGGGGCTCAGCGAGGCAGCGGCGGCAGTAGTCACTCAGTGTGGACCGTTGGCGGTAAAATCCAATACTCTCTGGTGTGGCAGTTCTTTGCTAAGACACCGGAGGAGCCGAATATGGGTATATGTAGAATCTGTGGGCAGAAAGTGAAGCGTGGCCAGGGAGCGAACGTTGGCACCACAGCCCTGGGTCAACACATGCAGCGTCACCATCCGGTGGCCTGGGAGAAACGTGGCTCAGATGTGGTGGTCCATCCTGCCGACGCAGCAACAGCAGCAGCAGCGCCCAGTGGCACGCATGCCATTGCAGCCAGTCAAGGCTCCACCACCTCTGCAGAAGGGAGCTGTTTCTCTTTGACATCATTTCCCGGTCCAGATGCTCCTGCTCCTCGCTACTCATGGCGCCAGCAGTCGTTCAGCGAGGCGATTGCAAAGAGACAACAGTATGCATCCAACCATCCTAAGGTGCAGCAGCTGACCGTGCTCCTGTCCAAGTTGTTGGTTCTGCAGTCCCTCCCTTTCCAAATGGTGGACTCTGCACCATTCAGAGAACTAATGGCTTGTGCCGAGCCGAGATGAAGATTTCCAAGCCGTAATTTCTTTTCCAAAAAGGCAGTACCAGCACTTCATAAATATGTAGAACAGAAGGTGGGCCAGTCCTTGAGCTTATCGGTTTGTTCCAAGGTGCACGGCAGCGTGGACGTCTGGAGCTGTAACTACGGTCAGGGCCAGTACATGTCCTTTACGGCCCACTGGGTGAATGTGCTTCCTGCACAGGCACACCAACAACTTGGACAGGAGACGCCGCTTTCTCCTCCACGTTGTCAAACTGCGGCTCCTGCGCCAATGTCCGCCTCCTCCTCCTCCACCACCACCACCATCTCAGCCTCCACAAGTACTGCTCCATCATACCACATGTGTAGGGCACAGCGGTGTCACGCAGTTCTATACCTGGCTTGCCTCGGCGAACGAAGTCACACAGGGGAGGAACTGCTCTGCGTCATGCAGCAAGAAATCGATGTGTGGCTTTCTCCGCGCCAACTGCAAATCGGAACCATGGTGACGGACAATGGGAGGAACATGGTGTCCGCGCTGCACCAAGGAGGGATGGTCCATGCGCCCTGCATGGCGCACGTGTTCAATCTGGTTGTGAAAAGGTTCCTGAAGTCTTCCACCGATCTTCAGAAGATTCTGAAAAAGGCCAGGATACTGTGCATGCACTTCATCCATTCCTACAAAGCCAGGAACACCCTCCTCGAGTTGCAGCGGCAGAACGGCCTCCCCAACACACTCTGATATGCGATGTTTCCACCCGTTGGAATTCCAGCCTGCACATGTTGGACCGACTGTATGAACAGAGAAAGGCCATTAACGATTTTTTGATGATCCAGGCGGACAGGAGTACTCCCCTGTGTAACTTTGATGTCAGCCAGTGGCAGCTCATGCGTGACACCTGCCGTTTGTTGAGGCCATTCGAGGAGGCCACGTTATTTGTCAGTCGCCAGGACTATGGGATGAATAATGTCATTCCACTGCTTCATGTCCTGGAACATATGCTGAAAAATCTGTCTGGGCAGGGAACTGGAGACGTGGCAACTACATCTCGCGGCCACATGAGTCCAGTGGGGACTGAAATAGAGGAGGAGGAGGATATTGGAGCAGAAGCATTGTCTGGTGAAATGCGTGGATTTTCTACCCAGGTGACAATTGAGGAGGAGCAGGAGCAGCTGGAGGAGGTAGATGGAGATGAGGAAGACGAGGCAGATGACGCGCAAGCACCGCGGCAGTATACAGTGAGATGGAGGCAGAGATCCCCTCGGAGTCACTTGTACAGATGGCCTGCAGCATGCTGATTTGTCTGGCTAGTGACAGCCGAATAGTCAGCATCCGGCAGAGGGATGGCTTCTGGCTCTCCACCCTATTGGACCCTCGCTACCGGTCCAAAATGGGAGCCATTTTCCCAGCTATTGAGAGGGAGGAAAAACTCAAATACTATAGGGAAATCCTCCGTAGTCAGTTGGCCGCTGCCTATGTGCGGCATCGTCCCTCCTCTGACAGGTCTGACCGGGGGGGTTCTTTTTCCAATAAATTTTTATTGATTTTTTTTCAACAAGTAAAAACAGTTGATAACAAAAGATTTGACATTCATTGATATAAATGCATTACGGAAACAAAGTCAAAACATTTAGGAAATGGTAGCTTAACAATATTTGTGGAAACATAAGCTGAAATACATTCTCTTCCTAAGATACCAGTGAATAGTACTCATTTGACAGAAATCCATAACTAGCAGGCATAGATAAGTTCGATTATTATCCAAGATAGTTGATAATATCATATAGTTGATGTCAGAAAATATGTACGATGTTGGTCCATATCAGATATATCACCAACCGTGATTCTGTGAAATACTAGATGTCTATACAAAGCATATGGATAGCAAGGAAGAGGTCACCATTCCCTAGTATCACCTTTTATTATACCAAAAGGACATTCTGTTAACATGTATACAACAAAGTATAACGGACGAGACACGGGGAGGGGGGGAGGATTGAGGTGGGGAGGAGAAGTGGGGGAGGGGGATCTGGTCACATCGGCGTCCGAGAGCACCAAGTATGGTACTGCATGCTTATGGTTGTGGAGGAGAATACTCTGCCATCCATTCCGCCCATCGTGAAAAGAATTTAAATGGGGTTCCCTCTCTGAATGCTAGTATTTTTTCATATCCACAGTTAGTAGAGACTGTCAAAAACCTCTTGATGCTATGAACCTGGGACACAAAGAGAGGGAACTTGTCGTTTTCCACCGTCTAGTTATAGCCAGTTTTGCTGCATGAAGAATATGGCAGACTATTGTTCTATTTAGGAATGGAATGTTATTGATACCTATTAAGAAAAGTGCAAATTCTGGGGTTTTAGGGCAAGGGATCTGAGCGAATTTAGATGACAGGAACAGAGTATCTTCCCAAAATAATGTCAATTTGGGGGCATTTTCCAAAAATAATCAAGAAGAGGATCCTAGGGAGCCACATCCACCTCCAACAAAGGCGGGAGAGTTGAGGGTAGATAATAGAAAGTCTGAATGGCGTATAATACCAGCGGGTTAGGATTTTTTGGTATTGTTCTTAAAACTGGACGATCTCCGGAAAAAAAAAAAATAGGGGGGAATGCTATTACCCAATACAACGCCGCGTATGCCACTGTTTGATTCTGTGAAAATGTGTTGGCCAAGTCCCACGCTCCAATCTGACAATGATCATCCGTTCTTTGTGAAAGTCAAATTGTTAGTTATTATATTGTACATTGTTTATAACCATTTGCGTTTTTTGGAGAGGTATTGTAAGGATGTAAAAGGATAGGTGTCATGGATACTGTTCGCTGTATATTATTATGTTTCATAAGGATAGTGAGCAATGTGTTAGTATTAGAAGGAGTTCTGTAGGATGGCAGAGGTTTATACTTAGATTGGAGAGAGGGGAAGGAGGTAATCATGTTGTCCTCATATAGGTCCTGAACGTTTGTTAAGCCCCTTTTCTCCCAATTGGAAAATTGTATATGGGGTAGATTAATGGACAGAGCTTGGATCGGTATTTGGTATTCACTAGACGGGATAGAGGGGTGACAGGATGATTTCAATAGCCTCCAGTATTTCAAGGAGATTATGATCGGTAAGGGGAAGGATCCCTGAGGTAGAGAAGAAGAGTATGGATTCAATAACCAGTGCTTTAGTGGAGAGTTGGCCAAAGCGCTAGCTTCCATTGCAGACCAAAGTTTATGGTTAGTCGGTTCCCACCAGTGTTGTAGCTGATCAATAGTGATCGCTATGTGGTAGGCTTTCAATAATGGAAGTCCCAAACCCCCAAACCGATCATTTTTATGCATGATGGAAGATTTAAGGCGCGGGCGTTTTGATTGCCAAATAAAATTATTCAGCTGAGATTGAAACATAGCAAACACCGCCTTTGGGATAGGGATAGGTAGGGTCCTCAGAAAATATAGTATCTTAGGAAGTATTAGCATTTTGTATAGAATGATTGGCCTAACCAGGAGTTATCTATTTTGGAAATCCTGTCAATCTCCTTGCGTAAAGAGTCATACAAGGGGATTAAGTTGGCTTTGACCAGGTTGGAGACACTTATCTAGTGAGGACTATACCGAATATGGTAATGTTCTTAGTCTGAGCCATTTGGAAAGGGAAAGAGGCCTCAATTTTCTTGAGAAAACAATCAAGGTTATCGATTTGAGGTATTATTTTTATAGTAATGAGAGACTTTAACCGAATGTTGTGAGAACTTCCATGACTGAGGGCAGGGACCGAGCAGGATTAGAAAGTGATAGGATAACATCATCTGCAAAAAGAGACACAACATGTGACTTATGCGGGGTTGGGATACCCGATATGTCCGGGTTTGATCTAATGGCTTCTGCCAGAGGTTCCATCAATAGAACGAACAATAGAGGGGAGAGAGGGCAGCCCTGTCGAGTTCCATTTGTTATCGGAAAGGGTTTAGAGAGGATATTATTGGATAGGACCCGGGCTGAGGGAGAGGTGTATAGGGATTGGATGGCTTGAAGGATAGGGCCTGTGAAACCAAATTTCTCTAACACTGATAATGCAAACGTCCAGTGGATCCTATCGAAAGCCTTCTCTGCATCTAAGGATAGAAGCAGAGAAGGCAACTTACGAGTTTCGACAAGATGTATAATATTGATCAATCTTCTGGTAGCATCTGGGGCCTGACGACCCTTAATAAACCCCACCTGGTCAGCAGCAATCAGTGTTGGCAGAATATCTACTAGTCGGTTTGCAATCAGTTTTGCAAACAGCTTAGTGTCTAGAGACTGATTCAACTGATGATAGGCCGAAAGTTATGCTGGCGAGTCGGGTGTTTTTCCCGGTTTTTTGGAATCGTAACTATAGTGGCTAGTAAGCTTCCTGGAGATTTAAAAGTACCTTTTGCCCATAGCCGAAATTGAGCACAGTAGGTTCAACCAGGTGGTGGTTTTACATATTGGGAAAAGGTTTGCAAATATTCATTACAGAAAATCCGTCTAGGTCCTGGGTGCTCTTACCCTTCTGGGAAGCAATTTTATGGAGGTACTAATGACCACTTCTGTTAATGAAAATGGTGATCATTGATCCGTTAATCATGTCCCGAAGGATAGAGAGAGGGGGTTTCAGAAAGATAAGAAAACATATGGATATCTTTGATCTTTGGGGTTGTAATAGGAAGGCTCATCTTTAGATTATAGAGTTTGGTGTAGAAGTCGCTAAAGGCATCCGCTATGGATTGTGGATGCATTATTTTATGTGATTTATCTGGAGACATCAGGTAAGGCTATTGGCCATTAGCCTTGAAGGTTTATTTAAGGATTTATAGTAGGTTATTTTTATGTTTTTAGTTGGGTTATCAAAATTAGTTAGTAAATGTTCCCTAAGGGCCAGTCTGGCACTATAATAGCATTCTAGAGGGTTTTTTTTGGGAGGGGTTTCGTTTTTGTTTGGCCTCTAGTGTGTTCAAGGTGTTTCACTAATTTCCTCCCATGTTTCTGTACGTCTTTTGTCTCATTAGCTTTGGTCGATTAGATTTGTATCATGATACACCCCGGGGTGACATGTATGCTTTGTGAGCTTCCATAGTAATAAATGGGTTAATTGCTTTGAATGCTGATTTAAGGTAAAATAACTGAGTTAAGTTGTTTAATACCTTTTCGATAGATAGAACCGAGAAGATCCTAATGTTTTTCCCATTGAAAAAGGTGTGGGCCCGATGTACTTGATTTAATGGACTATCGTGATCGTGCGTAGTCGACCAAGATATCATACCCATTTCCACATTTTTTCTATGGTTTGTAGGGTCCAGCTATCCACCAGAAACATATCTATTCTAGAATAAGTTTGGTGTCTGGCTGAATAATAAGTGTAATCTTTTTCTGAGGCGTGGAGGCATCTCCATACATCGTAGAGGGAGGCCATGTCACGACAAGAGGACAATCCAATACTTACAGTTGTGATTGAAAGAACAGTCCTACAAGAGGATCTGTGACCAGGTTGAAGTCTCCACATACAATAGGCGTGCCCTGAGTAATCATCTTCACTTTTTTAGTCGTTTTATTTATAAACCTCAGCTGTCCAGAATTTGGAGCATAGACATTGGTTATGGTGTATTTTACATAAATTAGTTACACAAACAAGAATTATTACCTGCCTCCAGGTCGATGATTTTGTAGAGATGTAATTGAAAAGCCAGATACGTGAGTCTCTGCGATAGCAATAGCTACCCCTGGCTTTTTTTTTGTTATCCATAACACGAAAAAATAATATGAGGGTATGTTTATGTCGAAGTCAATCGGTATCAACAAGGAAGGAGTGTTTTCCTTGGAACACACAGTGACATCGTTTGGAGGCTAATACACCTCTTCCAGAGCATTGATCATTTAAATGGACTATTAAGCCCCTAACATTCATAGAAATGTAATTTTTCATAACGCAATATCTGATAATAACAAGCTACACTATCATGACCAAGACATGTGTTAGTGGGAAGATGGGGGAGCAGAAAGTACCTCGTAAAGACTGCGGCACCCCCGTGACCAGCGAGTTAAAGGGTAAGGGAAAGGAGAAGGGAATATAAGCTTAGAAATATATACAATAACCATAAGTAGGCAGTTAGAAACTGCGCAAATGCCGGGGGCGGCGGATTTGCCAAAAAAAGATCAGTGAGATCAATATAAAAGGAAAAAGATCTTAATTAACTGAAGCATCTGCGCCCTTTTCTGGGCCTGGATACATACAAAAAGAAAATATCTAGATCATGTGCCTACTGTTGACCACTCCCTGGGAAGTTTGGAGACGGACGGGGTACTCGACAATGAGGGGGTCTCCGAAAGTGGTAGGTTCCATTTGATCAGTAGCTTATGACCATCTTCTGGAGACGATAAAGTGTGACATAGTTTTGTACCCTCCCTCCTCCGTATTATGAGCTCATTGTATTGGAAATCCCCAACCGATAATTGAATAATCTTGGTTCGCGAAGGACTGAAGTAATTGGGACGAATCTATCTTCTTGCAGACAGAGTGTTTTGTGATGTACAAAGAGATCATCGAAAATCTTGATTGAAGAAAATAGGGACACGGAAGTTTTGGCTAAGCAGCTGGGTTGCTTGCCATATATATATCGATCCTTTTTTTGGTACAGAAATGGGATACAAGCCAGAAAACATCTGCTGGACCGCTCTGGAATTGACTTAGTGTTTATCGGAGTCGATGGGCCTGTCAATAATATAGATCATGCTTGTGGAACAGTCTGAAGAAGGACTTTGAACAGACTTTGTAGGTATTGTTGGAGATCAGAGTTTGGAACCGAGTCCGGGATGCCTATGAATTTAAGGTTGTTTCTTCTGCTTCTGTCTTCTAAATCAGCTAATTTCAACAGCTTGATTTTATCTAGGTCCTATTCCCTCAACATTATCTTTATGTGAAGCATCCACCAGCTCATTGAGGGCCTGCGAAAATTCCTCATTATTTATTTGATTCCACGTGATAGTGACCCTATCCCCTAATTCATCAAAGTGACTTTCATGTGTGAAATAGATAGGATTGGAGAGACCCTTGTATAGAAGTGCGAAGTAAGCTAGCATATATCTTCAGGAGAGAAGGGGACATCTTCTTGATCTGAAAACTTGGAACTGCCAATGAATCCGGGGGATGTGCTAGAGAAGCATCTATTGAGGCAGACAGCATGTCGGGTTCTGAGGGGGCAGTCTGACACATTTTTCGCTTTTTGCTTAACAGGACTGTTGTTAGCAAGAGGTCTGTTATTGGATTGGAGGAAATTCGATCATTGTCGTTCTGGGTAAGCAGCTGGAGGTTAGAGACCTACGGGCCACTTCTTTTGAGTGATGAAGAAGATGTATTAGGAAGTTGTTGTTATTATTTGAAGGGACGCTCTGACTTGGAGACTGTGATGATGAGCAAGAGTGATTCGATTGCAAGGACTCACCAAAAGATTTGGAGCTATTTTGCCATTGACTGTCTATCCACCTCCCCGTCCATGCCCCAACCTTTCTTTGGGCCTCCCGGAGGAAAGAAAGTTGTTAGACTTAAGGATTTGACCTCTCTCTTTTTGTTTTCCTCGAGGGACCCATTGGGTGAGAACGGATCTTTGTCTATGGTGAATGTATAGAGTAGTTATGACAGAGAGTGGTTATCATGAATTCCCAGAGTGGAGCGGTCACGAATGGCGTAGCTGAAAGCCAATGAGATAGATGTGGAATGATGCTAGCCCGATGGCAATGTTAATTAAGTTAATGCACAGACATCGACGTATATGAGGTTAAGGCATATATCAAGGACCTGGACATGTAAGGTAAGGGATCATGAGGACCAGAGAAGCAGACTCTCACCCGGTTCTAAAGAAGGGTCTTGCTATTAAGGCATTATATTATAGATTAAAAGTGAAATGAAATAGACCCTTTGTGCGCCACTCGATGGAATGACCACTCTAATTATAAGAGGTGCAAATATGTAGATAATGTTCTAGCCACTGTTATATACTGGAGAAGTAAACTGTCCAAAGATGGAGGAAGAATAATCCCCAGGTTAACATAATAAACAGGTGTATGAAAAACTATTCCTATTCTCTATATATATCTTATACATACAATTATTATTTAAAGTATCAAATAACCAAAAAATAAAACCAAATAAAACGGAAGCGCTTTCACAGAAAATATCCTCTCCAAGAAGATGAGGTTATAAAAAACTGACGGATGACCCTTGTTGTGAAGAACCCGAACGTAAGAAGAGTAGGGCAATGTGAATCGTATATAAGGGGTAGACACCCACTAGATCCAAGAAGGTCTTGACAGATAAGTGGATGATTTATACACAATAGAGGTGAATTGTAGAGACTCCCGTCTCGTCACTAAGAAGGAGCGCAACACAACTGCTTACAGAGGCACACAAGTAAAACAATTAATATACATTTAAGCTGTCAGTACTGTCAGAAAAAATGGGTGATCAATGATAGGGACCACATATCCCAGTAAACAGTAGTATTACAACCTAATAAGGACTCTGCACAAAGAAAATTCTCTGAACTATAGTAATGACTAGTCAGTGAAATGTTGAGACACTAATAGAATTGAAAATATCTGAAGTAGTATAGGGGGATACTGTTATGACAAAGTACATATACAGTACACTTCACATTTAAAAAACAGTAATATTTATCAGACTGCTATGGATGTAAAATTCACACATCTGAGAGTCAATAGTATTAGATCTACGATCATAAGTGTATTGAATAATCAATAAACTTACCTACTCTTAACTGGTAGGGATCAGCAAGTCCTCGGGGCAGAGAGTGGGTTTCGCCCGGAGAGCGCCAGATCATTTAGTGCCCCGGCATGCGATCCACAGCCCCATTGCCAGCCGGTAAGAATTACAGCGCCCCGACCGATCTCAGGAAGAGATGGGGGAGGGGGGGGAGTATTCCCTTGCAGTATATCTCGAAGATTGGAAAATGTAGCAGTTTGTAACTTTATAGGACGCTTAATGGTTATTTAGATCAGCACAGGAGTCCCTGGTTGGTATGCTGAGAAGGAACGGCAGGAACGGCTTGGTAATGGCTGGCGTACCCTGTTCTCGAGGAGCTCTCAGGTCGTGTCTGCGCATTGGATCCAAGAAAGCGAGGGAGGCAACTATGTAAAAGGTTGACAGAGTCTCCAGTTTACCATGGGGCAATGAGAAATTGTAGTATAAAGAAGCTGTGAGTTTATGTCCTCTTCTTCTTGTATGCACAATGGGTTAAGCTTCAATCGGTCTTACAGTGGCTGCCCCTGGAAGTGGGGTAGTGAGGAGTCTCAAAATGGCGCCCGGGGCCGTTTGAAAAACCCGCCAAAGGTGACTTGCCAGCAGCCTAGGGTATGACAGTGGCTCTGTTACCCCATCCACACGGCACAGTCAGACAGGGATGCAAACACAGGCGAGATACGGTCACCGTGCGTTTCAATTCCCCCCTTAGGGCGCTCGGGACTGACAATCAGCGCTGCAGCCCTGACAGTTACTCACACTTCTGAAGATGGTGGGGAGGAAAAGCTGGAATCTAGTTGACGATCCCTGGGGTTTTTTCGGATCCCCAAAGAGGACTGAGGCATAGAGGATAGGTCTAAGGGTGGCGTCGGCGCTATGTCGGACCCCGGATCAGGTATTCCACGCCGTCCGAGCGGCACAGGGAGACGCAGGGGCTCTTTATCTGGTCCTCTGGCAGTTCGAGAGTGGCACCAGAAAACGGGCGCGCTGTTTCGGATCCCGGTTTCAGGTTCCCTAGCCGTCCGAACGGCATAAGGAACCAGGGGCTCCCTGCCGGATCGATACCCGACGCCGCGAACAGTTGGAGTTGGGTCTCTGCGACGCGAGGGCCGCTCCGGTCCCCCCGCGGGTCAGAGATGTGCCGACCTTTCTGCTGTATCCGCTCCGCTGCTTCTCAGCCCCCGGACCGAAGGCTATCAGTAATTTGTTCCAGAGGGATCAGGGATAGTCAGGCACACCAATAAAAGGTATGGTAATTTCGTCCCTTTGGGGTGTACCTGCACGTATACGGACCAAGATGGCGCCTGCCGTACCCCTCAGAGCCCCCCAAACGTTTCCCTTCCTCGGGGCCGGTCAGGGAGGTGATTTTCTCCACCGGGAAAGATGTTAGTTGCCGGCAGCAGGGCACCCGGAGGGAGTGCGCTGTAAGTCCGTAATAGAGCAGCCTCTCCAATGATGCTCCGTGTGGAGTGTTCTCCAGGCGGCCTGGAGGCCGTGCGGGCCGGGGGGAGCCCGACAACAGGACCAGAATTTCGGTCTTAGGATTCACTCCAGGAGGTGGATCAAGGTTCCAGGGTGAGATGAGACCTTTATAAGAAATATATCTTCGGGTAAAGCTCTGAAAAGAGCTATATATTCGCCGATGTCTCTGGATTCTATGTTGGCCAGCAGGAGCTGATGTGAAGCACGTCTGACTCCATCAACATCCAGGCCACGCCCCCTTTGGTTTTTAAGCATTTCCCCCCTTTTTTTGGGTTTTTTTTTTTTGGGGGT
>JAODAL010019267.1:0-72548 GCA_025379985.1 Phyllomedusa bahiana
TTTTTTGAGAAAAGAACCTGTCTCTTCCTGAGCGGTATGTTGGCTGGACATTGCCAATTTGTTTGTACTTGCGTATAATTCTTTGTACAGATGAAGGAGGCAATTTCAGGTATCTTGAAATTGCACCCAAGGATGAGCCAGACTTGTGCAAGTCCACAATTCTCTTCCTGATATACTATTGATATATAAAAAAAATATTAATTCAATAAATTCATTTTTATTTCTTTATTTTCATTAGCCACTGATCAATAGTATGGGTGTAACGAAAATAAAGAAATAAAAATGAATTTATTGAATTAATTTTTTTTTTTCGTTACCCCCCATATTATTGTTCATTTTATATAGAGATCGGCACAACTTCGTGAGTCTTATCATTTTATTTCGGGCATGTACAGTTTTATTATAGATTGCATTAGAAAACCCACAAGAGCGCGCTCGCTCTCCCATTGGTCCAAATAACCGCGCCTCTTTTAACTTAGCCAATCACAAACAGAGCTTGCTCTGCATTTCTTTTCCCCATAGAACTCAATGAGAAGGTAGCTCAGCCGCTGATTGGCTAAGCTGGACGAGCCCCTCTTCCCCCAACCAATCACAGTACTAGAATATTTCCCATAGACAGTAATAACTTTTAGGGCGCCCTTCTATCGCGCCCTTCTTTCTCCACTCAAAATAGACGCACTACATATGATTGGTGGATTCATATCTGCCGCCTGGGCTCAACCAATCAGCTCTTTTCTGCCTTTTTTACTGTATTTTGAACTGTCCCGCCTTTGCATTTGATTGGTCAATACTTCTCCATAGGTTATAATGGGTCACTGTCGCTCCTATTCTGATTGGCTGGTTTCTGCCGACCAATGAGAAGAGCTTACAGAATTTGAATTACTGTATTTCCTGGCAATTTCCAATATCCAAATTCCTGATGTTGCGCCGGTCTTGAGTTCTGGAAAGTGATTTTCTTTATGTATTTTTTTAGTAGGTTTGAGCTCTTTTGCAGAGAATGTTTTACACCTAATAAAGAGGATTTTTTTGATTGACACTCCATGCCGCACGGACATCTTTAATGATTTCTCGCTGTTTTCCAGCCTGTCTCGAATCGGAATACATGTTAGGCGCAGTCCCGCACTGCGCCTAAGTCCCGCACTGCGCCTCACACACTGACAAGGCGCGGCGGACTTTACACCGCATGTATGAGCGCACCCCGGCGCCGACATACATGAGGCGCAAATTTCGCCGGAAAACTGGCGAAAACATGCGCTCTGACGTGGCGAGATTCATACATGTCACCCAATGTATGTAAACTTCTGGTTTCAACTGTATGTAGTGCAGATGAATAGAATTTAATTTGCTCATGCACATTCATGTTTTTGTTTGCATGTGTTCTTTATATGTTCTAAAATGTATGTCTTTCTGACATTTCCGACATTTCTTTAGTACAATATTGAGTGACCACTACTTTCAGCAGCATCTACTTGGTATGGTGGCAATGCCGGTTCTGCAAAACTGGAGCTGATAGGGGAAAATGAGTGTCATTTTCAGAAACAATGTCCCAAACATACTCAAAAACGGTTAGAACTTTTAAGACACCAAAATGTGAGTTCCCCAGTATAAAACTACGATATCTCCGTAACTACCTGATTGACACAGGGTTTATTGTAGATGCTGTACTGGTTTTATAATTTTCTATTATATAACTTAATTAATTTATTTTATGTTAAATAATTTTAGATACAATTTTATATTATTTAATTTAAAATTAATTTGATATGACATTATTGTATCTAATTTTATAATTTACATAAGTTCGTTGATATCCATTTAGTGGTGTTATTTGGGAAAGTATTGGTATTTTTTTGCCTATTGGCAATAAGTTTGTTAAGCATGGCCCCAGCTGTCAGTCAGGAATTCTGTCGGGTCTATACACATTTGTGATGCATGACTCGCACCACTTATGATGGGCCACATTTATAAACCGTGGTACGACAGGTTCATACATACTGTGACATTCCATATTCATCTGTGATTTAGAGCTGCGAGGCAGTGCCCGTCTTCATACATGTTGCCAATAGTTTTGGAGTTAAATGCTCAGTATAACTTGTAACTTATTGATTGAAATTTCTACTCATTTTAGGCTTAGGGTCCAGTGGGGGGTCCTACTCAGTGACTGACAGCTATCTTTATATGCACACTGAAAAGGGAAAGGCTGCCAATCACTAAGAAGAACAGCCCCCTGGACTTCTAGGAGTAGAGGTTTCAATCAATAAGTTACAGGTTTTACTGAACATTTTACTACAAAATTATATATTAATCCACAAAGCTCAACCTGCTCTATAATATGATAGGGCAGTTCAGACTAAATATTCACTATGACAAGTTTCCTATCATGATTTAAAGGGAACCCGTCATATAGTATATGCTGCCCTCACTGAGCATATTCTAGTGACAGACATGCTGTTTCCAATATAAAAGAAAAACTTGGCATCAACATCTCCACAGAGAAGTCCACAATTTTAATAAGAAAAACAAATACATACACCTAAAAGAGCCCTTTTAACTGTATGTATTTGGGTTTTTTTCTTACAAAATTTTTGGACTTTTATGTGGATGCCAAGTTTTTCTTTTCTATTTACATAGTTACATAGTTCTAGATACAGTCCTGGGTATAAATAGCTCTTGGCAGAGATCTCTTAATTGACCTTTGATATTGACCATTTATTATGTCTCCCTGGAGCCGCCTTTTCTGTAAACTAAATAACCCTAATCTTGCTACTCTTTCTGGGTATTGCAGTCCACCCAGTCCTTTTATTGTTTTTGTTGCCCTTCTCTGTACCTGTTCAAGCGCTACAATGTCTTTCCTGTGCAATGAGGCCCAACACTGTACGCAATATTGTGTGGTCTGATCATTGACTGTGTTTGCAAGGTGATGAGCTTAGACTGACTCATTTTTGGCTCTATTGTATTCCAGTCCATTTTTTAAAATAATTTTGGGATCAGTGGTGCTGTTCTTATATACATTTTTGCTTGGATATGCTGTTCCCAGTGGTTTGTCACTTATTCTTTAATATACAGTAGCACCTGTCCACCCGTTGCTTACTGCCATGTTCTCATTTGCCCCACTTCCGGCCCCAGGCAGGAAGTGGGGAAAACGCCTTCTTGGTACAGCCTAATGCATTTTCTATCCCATGCATTAGGCTTTATTAACGATCGCGCCCCCTAGTGGTGAAGCGCATTAGGGGGATTAAGTGTTAAATTTAAAAAAAAAAGTTTTAAAGTATAAAAAAAAGTATTAAAAGTTCAAATAACCCCCCTTTTTCCATTTTACAAATAAAAGAAATAAAATACAAAAGTTACACATATTTGGAATCGGCGCGTCCGAAAAAGTCTGATCTATTAAAATATAACATCATTCTTCCCGTACACTGAACACCGTAGATGAAAAAAAATTTCAAACGCCAAAATTGCGTTTTTGGTCATTTCATGTCCTATAAAAATTGGAATAAAAGTGATCAAAAAAGTCGCATGCATTCCAAACTGCTAGCAATAAAAAGTACACTTCAGCCTGCAAAAAATGCAGGCATCCTTAGGTGTTAGTACAAAAAACTTATTGGTCAAACAAAACGGTGGAATTTTTTTACGTCACCAAAACACAAAGGAAATCCCACATGTTTGGTATTGCCGGATGCGCATCAACCTGTAGAATACAAATAACACATCATTTTTACTGAAGATTGAATGCCGCAAAAATAAAACTCCCGCAAACATGGCGCAAGTTTCCCAGTATATTCTGTGGTAATATGAATAACATCACTGGAAAGTACATCTTGTCCCGCAAAATAAAAGCCCTCATATGTCTATGTAGGTGGAAAAATAAAAACGTTATGGCTTTTGGAAAGCAAGGAGGAGAAAAATGAAGAGTAATATTTTTTTTCTTTGGAGGTGCTAAAGGGTTAAACATTATGGCGCAATGTATGAACTTGGCTATAGAAGAATGTTGAATACAGCAGTATGTATGAACCAGTCATACTGCGGTTAATAAATGTGGAGTATCATAAGTGTTGCGCAGCATAACTTCAGCGCATTGTCGGTGCAAGCAACGTGTTTAGAGATAATTCTTGATGGACAACTGGGATGATACTAAACAAACTCAATATAAATAAATAAAAAATATCCTATCTTTCCAAAATAACACCACAAAAGTGATATAAACTAACTTTTATGTTAATTATAAAACTATATGAGATTAAATAATATACATTTATTAAATAATATATTATAAAATGAATAATAATTTAAATAATAAAAAATAGAAAACTAATACAGCAACACATTAGAGAAAATGATAAATATAAACATCTAGAATGAAATTGTATTGTTAATATAATTTTTCATTAGAAAATCAACTCAATAAATTGCACTAATTTCCATGGAGAAGTGAAGTAAGAGTTAGAATACAAATATAACAGTTCTTAAAGGGGTTGTCTCACTACATTGATTCTTACATGTCCTGTTTTCTCGGTTTTAGTTTTGAATCCAGGATACCTGTTTACCAGTTTCTATGGGCTACAACTACCCTGCAGTTAAAAACTGCTGAGGACACAAGGTCTGTAGATACAGTATAGCGACCAATGCTGGCATCCTATCAGGAGAGATTGAACAGGTCTGTAGCTATAGTGACCCGAGGAGCTGATGCCGCTCATACAAGAGGGGATATCTAGGAATAGGTAGGACACTATTAATTGCAAAGTGATATGTTTTTGGAAGATCTTTAACATAAAAAGCAGACCTGGTGTCCTCTGCAGCTCGTCATTGCCGGCCAGTAGAAGCCAGTAAACACTGGCTTCAAAAATAATTCTGAATTCAATAATAAAAACAGGAAAATAGGACTGAGGTAAGATGAATCGATGTGGTGAGACAACCCCTTTAACTATGATTGTCAGTAATAGCTACTTATCTCTTGCAACAATCAAACCACAAGATTAAGATTTATACTTCTATAGAGGGGAGACCATTGTAACATAGTAGAAAGAGAAAAATTGAAAAGTATATTTGACAATGATCTTCTGTTCTTCTCTATAGAGAATTAAGCAATTTGAGTTGATTGTCTAATGAAAAAAATCAATTATGTTAATAATACAATTTAATTCTGATTGTTATATTTGTCATTTTTTCTAACTAAAATCTTATGAAAAAATTATACTGTTATATTGTATGTTAATTTTTTTTATCAAAATGTAGGTCTTGATTTTGCATGCTGTATAAACTTTTTAGGAACATTTTTTCAATCAAATTTTGTTATTTTTACGTTTTACTACATTAAATTAAACAAATTTTAATAAGATGTTGATCAGTGTGGAAATTTTACCGATCATACATGTCTCCCTATGTCTATTATCTAACCTCATCTGCTCTTTATACCATATACAGTGTACAAGAGACCTTTCTTCCCTACTAAAGGTATGTTCACACTCTGTAAAGTTACTGCAGAAATATTTGGCAGCAATTCCACAGTTGTCAGCAACAAAATGTGTTTGCAGATTTTCTTGACAAATGACAAAGAGTAAAATAAAAAAACAAAACAAAACAAAACAAAAAAAATGCTGGAGCCCTTGATTAACAAGATCAACAAGAGATAGCCAGGGAATGTCAAAGTAATTAGCTTGCAGCATGTACACACTTTGATTGGGATATATACAGTATCTCACAAAAGGGAGTAGACCTCTTACGTTTTTGTAAATATTGTATTATATTTTTTCATGGGAAAACACTGAAGAGAGGACACTTTGATATAATGTAAAGTAGTCAGTGTGCAGCTTGTATAACAGTGTAAATTTGGTGTGCCCTCAAAATAACTCAACACACAGCCATCAATGTCTAAATTGCTGACAACAAAAGTGAGTACACCCCTAAGTGAAAATGACAAATTGTGCCAAAAATATCAATATTTTGTGTGGCCACCATTATTTTCCAGCACTGCCTTAACTCTCTTAGGCATGGAGGTCACTAGAGCTTCACAGGTTGCAGCCACTGGAATCCTATTCCTCTCCTCCATGATGACATCACTGAGTACTGGTGGATGTAAAAGACCTCTCATAGATGCTCAATAGGGTTTAGGTCTGGAAACATGCTTGGTCAGTCCAGCACCTTTAATCTAATTTTCTTTAACAAGACAGTGGTCGTCTTGGAGATGTGTTTGGGGTCGTTATCATGTTGGAATACTGCCCTGAGGCCCAGTCACAGTATAGAGGTATTATTCAGTTTTGCTATAGCAATACAATTTAATAAATATGGCTTATTCTATATAACAATGTTTTTCAGCACATGGTGGAGTTATTTAATTACTATATAACAGTATTATTCAGTTGTGACCTGGCATTACAATTCTCCAAATTTTTATTATTATTATTTATTTTAAAGCGCCATTGATTCCAGGGCGCTGTACATTCAAATACATACATATATCAAACAAGTACAATGATAATAGTGACTGACTTATGACTGGCACAGGGAGAGTGAGGGCCCTGCCTGCGAGGGCTTACAATCTACAGTGGAGCAGGAGAGAGACAGAAGGTGAGGGGCAGACATGGTTTTGGGGTAGCGCAGTGGCTGCTAGGTTATTGTAGGTTATAGGCAGTCCTGAAGAAATGGGTTTTCAGGTTGCTTTTGAACCTGGGGAAGTTGGGGGAGAGTCTTATGTGTTGGGGCAGTGAGTTCCAGGGTGTGGGGGGAAGCACGAGAGAAGTCTTGGAGACAATTATGTGAGGAGCTGATAAGAGGAGAGCAGAGAAGAAGGTCCCGTGAGGAGCGGAGATTGCGTGAGGGGAGATATCTGGAGATTAAGGCAGAGATGTATGGAGAGCCTTGTAGGTCATGGTTAGTAACTTGAAGTGAATTTGCTGGGCAATGGGTAGTCAGTGAAGGGATTGGCAGAGGGGAGAGGCAGAGGAGTAGCCAGAAGAGAGGTGGATAAGACGGGCAGCAGAGTTGAGGATGGATTGAAGGGGATCAAGAGTGCTAGACGGGAGGCCGCAGAGAAGTATGTTGCAGCAGTCAAGACGAGAGATGACAAGGGCGTGGACGAGCATTTTTGTAGAGTCGAAGTTGAGGAATGAGCGGATGCGTGAAATATTTTTTAGGTGGAGGTGGCAGGCAGAAGAAAGGGCTTGGATGTGTGGTTTGAAGGACAGAGCGGAGTCGAAGATTATCCCAAGGCAGCGGACTTGGGGAACAGATGAGAGTGTACAGCCGTTGACTGAGATAGAGAGATCAGGTGGAGGGATGGAGGGGTACGGTGGGAAGATAATAAATTCAGTTTTCTCCACATTTAGTTGTAGGAGACGGGAGGAGAAGAAGGAGGATATGGACGATAGGCAGTCTGGGATCCGGGAGAGCAGAGAGGTGACGTCTGGGCCGGAGATGTAGAGCTGTGTGTCGTCCGCATACAGGTGGTATTGAAAACCATGTGAAGCTATGAGCTGACCGAGGTCAAGAGTGTAGAGAGAGAAGCGTAGTGGGTCCAAGACTGACCCCTGGGGGACACCAACAGAGAGTGGCCGGGGGGAAGAGGTGGAGCGAGAATGAGAGACGCTTAATGTCCGATCAGAGAGGTACGAAGAGATCCAGGAAAGAGCCAAGTCCGTGATGCCGAGGGAACAGAGGATTTGTAGCAGGATGGAGTGGTCAACAGTGTCAAAGGTGGTTTATTCAGCTGCTACATAGCAACGTTTTTCAGCACATGGCGGAGTTATTCAGCGACCATTCATCAGTAAAATTAATTTGTGACATGGCATTAATAATATTTAAACGCTTATTCAGCCACCATATAGCAATATTTTTAGATGCTGGCAGAGTATTCAGTCACCGTATGATGATAATATCCAGCCCTGGCATGGAAATACCATTTAATAAATATGTCTTATTTATCTACTATTTGGCCATATTTTTCAGCACCAGGTGAAATTATATAGTCACCACATGATAGTATTATTTGATCAGTACATAAGATTACTATGAAATCACTGTATGATGGTATTATTAATTTATGGCATGGTGGTAACATTTGCTGTAGGTGAGGAGCAAGTTCAGTTCCTACTTAAGCAGCAGAATAACTAGTATCAGCCCTGCCTGTACTCCAGTCTTCCCAGCCTCTGACACCTTGTTTCTCACTTACATTACTATGTATGTCTCCTGACACCCACTAAAATTAATAAATAATCCTATTACAGTGCCTACTGTTATAGAAACCCAGCTGTCCATGAGGCCTGCACAGTGTACAATTCTCCATTGGTATACAGTGAAAATTCTGCTTTTTAGATCTTTCTTCCTGTGTTAGTCTTCACTATGGATGTACAATGATATATTTTTAAGCCCAATAGCTGATGATACACAGACCCTGCACATGTAATGGAGTGCAGCAAAGTATGGAATTAGGGAAAAGCACAGAAATGAGTGACTTAAACATTAAGATATGATATCAAATAAACCTAACAGTGCAACAAGGCAGGGTGCGAGCCATTCAGCCTTCAATCTTCCCACACATTTTTTAAAAGGGCAAATAAATCCTGCAGTTTATATAAGTGGAGCTGCTGATGCCAGTCACCCATATAGATGTAAATGTCTGAGGTTCCCTGAGCCAGAAATATCTGACATAATCTAGTGGTTATAGAGGGGCAGAAAGGTTTTTGCATTCCTGTCACTCATTCCATTGAAGAACAATACAGCCTCTCCCAAGCCTGAAATGACTGATAACGGGGAAAAATAGACCTGATTTACCTGTACTAAGAACAAGCAGAAGATACCTTAAAGGTTTAGAATGACTGATACCTGGGAGCAGGGGCGTAACTAGAGAAGCCAGGGCCCCAAAGCAAACTTTTGGATGCCCCATGCCACCTCCCTGACCATGAACATTTACCAGGACATGCTGTTAGATAATTTAGATAAAAACAGGGGCAAAAAACCTCCCATACATACACCTCATACTGCTACCAAACAAAATCCCACTATAAAAAGCCCACATTACCTAACGCTATTACATAAGGCCTGATTTACCCCCAGAACACACCACAAATTACCACCACATTGACTAAATAATACCCCACTATTACTATCATCTACAAAGACCAATACTTCAATAATAATAATATATAAATAATTAGTGACCATATAGGGAAACCCCAGTGTACCAGGCTCTGCAGACTGTATATTACCTCCAACATGACCAATAGTGTAACACCATTACACGGGCTCGCAGACGGATAAACCCCCATACAGTGACCTTTAAGGGGTAGACCCATGTAAAACACTCTGCGACGTATATTACCCCATCAGTACATATAGTGGAAGACACCAGTACACAGGCTTGCAGACTGTAATTCCCCCATCCCAAAAATAGGGGGTAGACACCGGTGTACACAACTCGCGTGAAAATTACCTCATACGTGCCCAAAATAGTGTAATATCATGCAACCCTGTGCAGACTTTAAAAGTGATTACGTGCATTACATTTGTGACTCACGGTACTTTCTCTGACCAGTATTGACTTTCCCTTTTGTTCTGCATGCGTCCAGATTATATGACACTCCTGCCCATTCCCTAAAAGGACAAAAAATATCTTAAATCTGACTTTTCCAGCCCCCCCTCCCCCCCGGGTTTGGGCCATTTTGGCAGGCAGGCTTAAATGGTATAGGGGCCCCAATAGGGAAGGTTTAGGTACCAATAAGTGCCTATAGGCAGGCAAGGGTTTTGGGAGCTATAGGGACCATACAGGGGGACAGGGGTGAGGTGGGCTAAGGGGGGCCCTTTAGGGAGGGTTCAGGTAGCTAAAGGGGGCCCCATAAAAGTAGACAGGCAGGCTTTGGGGGGGATACAGGCAGGAAGTGGGGCTATACGGTAGGCATGTAGGGGATACGGCAGGCATGTGGGGGCTGTATAGGCAGGCAAGGGGGCTGATGGCAGGCGTATGGGGGCTGTTAGGAAAGGGGTATGGGCGAAGGCACATAGGGGCTGATAGGGGAGCATATGGGGGGGTATAGGAGGCAAAGGGGGCGTATAGGCAGGCATATAGGGAGGGAAATGGGGGTTATAGGCAGGCAGGGATATAGGGGGCTGTAAGGGAGGCAGGCATATAGGGGGCTGTTTAAAGGCAGGCATTAGGGGGCTTATACAGGATATAGGGGGTGTATGGCAGGGGGGCATATAGGGGGGCTGTATAGGCAGGGGGCATTTGGGGGCTGTAAGGCAGGCATAGGGGGAGTATAGGCAGTCATATGGGGGGTATGGCAGGGATATGGGGGTAAGGAGCAAGGGGGGATAGGCAGGGAATTGGGGGTATAGGCAGCATATGGGGGTATAGGCAGGCATGTGGGGGGTGAGAGGCAGGTATGGGGGGTTAGGCGGCTAGGGGGTTTTTAGGCGGGTATGGAGGGTATAGGCAGATATCGGGGGGGATAGGGAGGCATGGGGGGATAGGCAGGCATAATGGGGGTTTGGAGGCTTTTGGGGGTATACAGGATATGGGGGTAAGGCACATATGGGGGTATAGGCCCGGGATATTTGGGGAGGTAAATAAGAAATCCCTTATTCCTCGTCCACGCCCCCCATGCCCTCTGCTGCTCTCCCGCAGCCCGCCTCGCGCGGGGGGCGCGTGTTGATGTCACCCCCGGGCCCCCCACTTTTACCCGAGCGCCCAGGGGATAAACCGGAGCCTTGGCGCTCTGTTTGCACCCTCCAGCAGCATGCCTCTGAAAGCTCGGCCGGGGGCCCGGGGGTTAAGGGGGGGATGCCCGGGCCCCCCCCCGTGAACTGTTAATTTCATGTGGCGGCCCAGAGCGGGGATTTCCGGGGTAAAACGGAACGCGGTAGCACTGCCCGGGGCCCCCCCAAGCCAGGGGCCCCTGCAACTGCTACCCCCTGTACCCCCGGGAGTTTACGCCCCTCCTGGAGCAATAACTTTATTGCTTAAGAAAGGCAAATTTTTTTTTTACATAATAGTGGTTTTTTCCATAATAAATCACAGTTTGGGGGTTTTTTCTCCATTTCCCCTCTCAGCCAATCAAAAACCCCACATTATAGATTTATCAGAATAGATCAGAAGGAAGTAAAATTTTTGGGGTATAGTTACCATGAGCTGCCAGCTAGGTTTTCTGGGAAAATACCCGCATTTAGCTTGGCCACCAGCCCAGAACAATGAGTGAAAGTCTCAAAACAGAACAAAAAAGTATGTAAGACATAATCATGACCACAGCCCACATGCTGAGAAAGATAATGTGGGCACTACTTCATGTTAAACCACTTGTTACATCTCTTGTGGCGCAGTTATCAGGGCTGCAGAGAGTGGTGTTGTACAGGTACCCAAATTTTATTTTGCAGCTCACCACCTCTCAACATAAAAGGACCAAAAAGGGCAATTGAGGGGCTGTCATAGAGACTTGATGTTGTGACCCAGAAGCTCCTTTCCTCAATTTTTTAAATGAGTAATTACAAAACTGGAAGGTGGGAGGGTTTCCCCAATTCAACTTGACAATTAGAAAATTGTGTTTTTATGTTACAATATTTAAAGAGCCATAACTTTTTGTACTTTTCTGTCGATGGAGCTGTGTTATGGCTTTTTCTTTGAAAAACAAATTAGCACCCGTTTACATGGCAATGGACAAATACCGGTCGGTTTATCCGGTTTGTGTGGGTGCACACGGCTGTCATGATGACCATCAGCATGCTGTGATCACATTGCAGGTGTACCAATGGTACAAGCATCTAGATACCGCAGACATTATAGACTGTGGCATCTAGGGGATTAAATGGCCTTGATTGGGACGAGCTCTGATCCCAGACGTTGCATCAGGCTGTTGGCTACCACTGCAGATGGTTCGGACAGGCTCAGATTGGCCCACAGGAGAACAGGGGAAGCCCTCTGTGGGCCCCGGAGCATGACAGAGAGAAAAAGGCAGAGTATAAAAGGCATGTACAGTAGCTGTAGGGTGGGCACTGAGAATAAACTCCACTGGTGAGCCCATTACTTAACTCCACATGTGGGATCCCAGAATGAAATTTCACTGGTGGGCCCTTGGCACTTAAGTCCGACACTGGACGCAGACACAGCGCCTGAACCTGCATTGAACGCTGTAAATGTACGCTGCCTGGCAAATTCATCAACTTTTCCAGTGGCTGAAGGGAAATCTCTTTTTGTGGGCCTCTCTCGGATGTCCCAGGACAGTTGGTAAGCATACCTAACAGTTCTTCATGATTCTTCACTCCTCTACATTCTTAACCCCTTCCTGCTGCAGCCTATTTTTCTGTTTTTGTCTCATTAGTTTTTTCTTCCCTGTGCCATTGAATACACTATATAATGTAGTAAAGTAGTAAAGTAAAAAAAAATGTGCTAACGTCATTTTTGCGGGGGTATTGCTTTTCTGTCATTCACACTTTGGTATGAATGATGTGTTATCTGTATTCTACTTTGTAGCACAATTCTATGGATACCGAATATGTAAGCTTTTTTATGTTTTAGTACTTTTTAAAAATAAAAACATTTTCTATTTTTTTTAACTTTGCACTGCAGTGCTATTTTCCACGGACAATACCTTTTTTGTTTTTCCACCTATGGACTGAGAGAGGGCTTATTTTTTGCAGGATAAAATGTATGTTTTATTGGTATCATTTTGGGATACATATGAATTTTTAATCACTTTTTATTCCATTTTTAGATGTGAAATGACAAAGAAACCCTGCAATTTTGATGTTTAGATTTTTTTTCTTCTGTGATGTTCAGTGTAAGGGATAAATGATGTTATATTTTAATAGATCGGACTTTGGAGATACCAATTATGTCTGACTTTTTTCACTATAAAATGGCAAAAAGGGACATTTTTAATTTTTATTTTATTTTTTTAAACTTTTTTTTTGCTTTATATTTACATTTAGTCTTGTAGTCCCCCCAGGGTACTTGACCACTAGAGAGCTCATTTGCTTGTACACCTTTCTGTATTATAAGGCAGGAAGTAATTGAAGCACTAACATGGCAGACACTGAAGCCTTACTTAGGCTTCCAGCTGCCGTGGCTCCAAACCTTGCTATTAACGGTAGTTGTCAGCTACGGCCAGCACCCGCCTCCCATGGAGCAGACTCAAACAGTGAGCCAGCCCCATACATCCTTACTAGCATTATGATATAAGTTAACATTAAGGCTATGTTCACACGGCTTATTTCGGGGCATATTTACGGACGTATTTACGTCCGCAAATACGTCCCGAAATATTTTTCAAATACGTGTGACAAAGTGTGGCGACGAGGCGTATTTTACATTGGAATCAATGCTAATCTAATTGTTAATTATTTGAAACGTATTTCGGGACGTATTTGCAGACGTAAATACGTCCGTAAATACGCCCCGAAATAAGCCGTGTGAACATAGCCTAAGTGTATCTAAAGAGTTAAAATTGTCTCTTGAGATCAAGTTGTTCTTTTTAGATATTTGTTAGTTACTTCCCTGTCTGGGAAAGCTCAGTGACAAGAAATAGGGTTGCCAATACTATATTGTATTATAGCAAATAGTTCTTAAAGGGGTTTTGCCATGATCTAATGTTGACATGGGATCCTCCAAAATGGGTATTTAATCACTTTTCTAAATATATGTCATTAAAAAAGTGAAGCCTCTGAGATCTACAGCCTGACTAAGAGTCTCTTAGTTTCCTGACAGTTTACATTAGACACGACCAGAAGCTGACAGGAGCTGATCTGGCCGCGCTTGCATTGTTTGCACTCATTATCTGATGGCAGGGAACATGAAGGGAGCTTTGAAGGGACTGGGGAGAAAAGATCCTTTGAATTTTTTATAGAGAATCAACTGGTGGTAATGTACTTATCTGAGTAATCATGGAGAGGCTCACTGCTCAGCCCTCCTCTCCTTCCCTTTAGCAGTTCATGAACAAATGAAAGAAGATGCCTGCTGAGAGCTTATCTTCTCTCCTGAGCAGATAAGAGGGAGAAACTTGTGCACAATACAATTATACCCTGTGGATTAGCCAAATAACATGTTTGCTCAAGTACAGAGACTGACTATCAGGAATGTGCATGGGAGGTGGAGTGATGACATCACAGAGGAGGTACTTGTTTTTTTAAACACAAACACAACGCCCCTTTTCAAGCCTCAAGAGGGGAGTATCAGCCTGTTAGGTGAGGAATTCACTTCTTGGCAAAACCCCTTTAAATGTTCCTGTCTATTTTATGTATTTATTCCTTACAGATTTTAATATCTCTGCTTGAGGTCATTCAGTAGAAACCTCCAAAAGAACTCTGATACATGGCTGGGTCAAAACAGTACAGTTATCAGTGTACATCAGATAACAGATTTTTATCCACTGGAAGTAAGCAATTAAGGTTCCTATTAAATGACAGCAAGCAGAGATGATAGAGCTTTGTTGTATAAATGTCATCCTCTGACTACAGGGGATGTAGTGGCCAGAGGTAACTGGGGATTTTGCTAAGGGGAGGTGGAACTACGTGCCTATTGGTGGTTTTAAGAGCATAAACCCCCCACACATGGTTTATAAGGTTGTGCTCCAGGCTGTTAGGAGCTCCTTCAATCTCTTCTCCCTCTTTGTAACATATTATTTTGTTTGTTCAGTTGTTGGGCAGTAGATGCTACCGGAGTCTGGTTGAGAGTATTCTTCACCACTGGTGGGGTTGATTTTAATGGAATAAAGCTGGATAATAATTCCTATAGGAAATAGTAGCCATATTGGTTGCTACCCAACTTTTCCAGAAATACGCTGACAAGCAAAAGAGTAACAATGTTTAGAACTTTTAACTTTCAGGGTACCTATCTTCCCATCCACTACAGCTTTGAACATGGGACTATTATCATTTTATAGACAATCATCTTGACTAGCTCATAACCTAATAAATTTAAATAAGTTCATCCGATCAGTTTGTCCAAGTCCATCTGTTGCTGCTCATCTATGTCTGGAACTGCCCAATGCTGAATTGCGTTCTCAGCTGTAAGGTTTGTGTTATCCGGGTTCACATGTGCCGGCCCGATTCCCTTCTAATTTGTTGATCTCATACAGAGCTTCCTCCAGCCGTATGTAAACATCCACTGTAGAAATGATTTTTTGCTCCAAACGTGCTTAGATCACATATTTGAGGCATATCTTCAATACAAAATGTAAAACATACGAGGTGCGTACTCCTTGCAACGTGTTTCTAACCTGAAATTGTTCTTTCTCACAGCCTGTGCATACTGGTTGACTCACTTGGGTACAAATACAGCTTTTGCTTCAAATCTACCCAAAAGTGTTTGATTGGGTTATGGGGACTGTAGGGCCAATGCAGAAACTCTGCTTCATTATCAGTGAACCATTTCTTCACCAATCTCAACATATGCGTCTGGTCGTTGTCCTGCTGGAACACTCTGTTGTCCTTTTCTAGCCTATAGTACTCGAGTGTACAAAGTAACTCATCTTGTAGGATACTCACATAAAGCTCAGCCTCAAGACCACCATCGATCCTGGTCAAGTATCCAACAATTCCATATTACCAGGCCTCCTCCACCAAACTTTACAGTTCCTTCAATTTCCTGATTCACTAGCCCCCTTTTCCTTTGATTCTTCCAGACCTATTTGCATAGATCAGAACCTGGTCTATTGACTTTGATCTCATTCCTCTAAATCACCTGTTTCCAATCTTCTACCATCCACTTTTCGTACTTTTTGCAAACTCTTTGCCAACGCTTCTTATGACGAGATTGAAGTCGCGGCTCCTTCCCCTTTTTTCGGGCTACCATTCCAGACTTGTGTAATGCGCGTCGCATGGTGCTTCAATGGACTTCTGTGATCTCACTCTTAAGACGAGTATGAGCCACCTCCACTGTCGTGTTTGTCGCACCAGAACTGATAGACCTTGTGATGAGCCGACTTGTTGACTCTGATATGTTGCCTTGACGTCCAACCTCTTGACTTTGGAATGAATGGAGGGACTTCATTACACTTTCTTCCAGCTGTCATGGCACTCCTATAATGCAGTTTGGAAAATTTCTTGGCTGAAAGACCCCTATTGATGGATGATGCGGTTTCTCTTTTCTTGGGAAATCTTCTTCATGGCCTCTCCTTGATTCATACTAGTGACCTTTTGCTTGGGAATCAACCTAATAACACATTGAGCTATTAGGGAATGTGAGAACAGGTTGTTTGTAGTATACAAGAAGAAAAAGATTTTCTCACTACCAGGAACAGAACAGTAACAATGCAGTTACATGACAAGAATCTGCAGAACTAAGCATATGCTAAATAGTTGCAGGTCAAAGTTATGTATGAGACAGCCAAGATGATTGTCTATAAAATGATGGTAGTCTCACGTTCAAAGCTGTAGTGGATGGTGAGATATGGAGCCTGAAAGTCAAAAGTTCAAAACATTGTTACCCTTTTGCTCGTCAGTGTAGATATCAATAATTAAAAGCTACATGTTGATATCCTGGTTTTAGAAATGTATTTTTTTGTAGTTATTACTCTACAAAGGAGTTGTGGCTCCTCAAGCTTGTAATCGTGATTTTAGTGTTTGATTGAGTGCAAGAAGGAACTGAAACTTCACTGTATATCTCTCAGCATCATTCAAGTGTCCCAATTGAAAGCACTTTAAAGGGAGACCCTGAGCAAGGCATAATAGCTGCTAAAGAAAAGATTCATGCATTTATAAAGTAACTTAAAGATTCATGTAATTAGACAAGTCTGTGGGAGGTAAACACTGCAGCATCACAAATCTTTCTTATGTCCTTATAGTTTATTACAATGTAGTGCAGGTAAATTGTATAAGTCTGGAGTCCAGATGGCTTTGCTCACAGAGGATTGTCTAGACTGGCTAGAATTGAAGCACACAGCCAAAACAAGAAAAAAATACATAAATTAACCTGCAGTATAGAATGTCATCTAGGCTGTTAGGGGAGTATTCCACCAACCTGCTATCTTTTTTCATTTTTACAAAAATGCAGCAGAGTGTAACTAAGGAAAAGTACAAGATATGTAATATATTTACACACTTCACCAGCAGAATAGTGAGTGCAGCTCTGGAGTACAATACAAGGTGTAATTCATCAGTACAGGATAAGTAATGTAATGTATGTACACAGTGACTGCACCTGAAGAATAGTGAGTGCAGCTCTGCAGTATAATACAGGATGTAATTCATCAGTACAGTATAAGTAATTAGTGTATGTACACACTTCACCAGCAGAATAGTGAGTACAGCTCTGGAGTATAATACAGGATGTAATTCGTCAGTACAGGATAAGTAATGTAATGTATATACACAGTGACTGCACCAGCAGAATAGTGAATGCAGCTCTGGAGTATTATACAGGATGTCTATATTTACTATTTTGCCATAGGCAAACTTAAACTCTATCAGTTCTCTATCTATAAAACACTAAAATGTAACTTTTATTATGTATAACACTTAACCTCTATACACACTATTTTTTGGGAGACTATTAATACAGGATGTAACTCAGGAGCAGTACAGGATAAGTAATATATGTACTCAGTGACTCCTTCAGCAGAATAGTGAGTGCAGCTCTGAAGTATATATACAGTATAAGTATATATACAGGATATAACACAGGATCAGTACAGGTTAAGTAATGTGCTTCATATACACGATCACTTGTGTATATTGGAACTATATAGCAGCCCATACTTACTGCAGATCCTGCAGTAACAGACAACCTTTTTGAGGGTAATTGCCCCTGAATTAAGCAATAAAGAAGTTTCTGGTTTCTAACAGTTGTATTCTATAATATTACACTACAATAATAACTTATATGCAAGTTTGAATTTACTGATCTTGTTGATTTTTGGAATAGCTTCTCATATGTTCATCGTACTCAGGACATGTCACCTGCCTGTAGAGGTCAATCACTGCGATGTTATCGCTATGTACAGAATGGTGTGGGTGTAGAGGCCTGTTTTTTGGGAAACAGGAGGAAAGTCAGTAAGTTCAATATTTCTAAAAGTTTATTCAATGTTTTAGAAGTTGGAAAATCCCTGTAGGAGAATTCTTGGCTGCAGGCAGTATATGGAGCTGTTCGCTCTCTGCAGTCTGTGGAAATTGGCACATGGACTAAATCTAGTGTCCCAGTAGAGAGTTGTGTATTTGCATATGGGTGGAATTATCAGTGCTGCTGTGGATTCCAGGAATTTGGATGGGTAAAGCTAAATCTTTTAAACTGAAACTAGTTGTAATAACGATTTGTCTTTATGGAGGAGCTTGGATCTCACCCCATGATGAAAGTGGCAGCGTATACTAATAAGCACCAGTAGGTGCCAGCTGATCAAGGTAAGAAACAGAGGGAAGGAAATTGCTAAAAGAAAACAGGGGCTAAAATTGTTCTAACTGTATACATCAACCAGCCATAACATGTTGTAGATCCCCACCTCATCTGAACAAAATAGCTCTGACCCATCAAGGCATGGATTGTTAAGGTGTCGACCTGTTATTTTTAGATTGAATTCTAGAGAATTTGGAGGCTCAGTCCACACCTTGAATTCTTTGGCATGTTCCTTAAACCATTCCTGAGCAATATATGCATTCCAGCAGGTGTGCTGTTGGGGACTTCTGCCATTAGGGAGTACTATTACCATGAAGGTCTGCAGCAATATTTTAAGTTATGTCTACATGAATGCCAGGACCCATGGCTTTCCAGCAGAACACTACCTGGAGCTTTTGCTGGCATGCTTTCGTCCCATAGCACATCCGGGTGCTATCTATTGTGGTGCTATCTACAGCTGTTTGTGGTACAGTAGCTCTTCTTTGTGATCAGTACAGATGGGCTAAGCTTTGCTCTCCATGCCCAAAAAGGAGCCTTGAGGATCTATGACCCTGCCTCTGGCTTACCAGTTGATCTTATTTGGACCACCTTTACTAGGTCCTGACCACTGGTTACCAGGAACAGCCCACTAGACCCGCTGTGCTCGACCCATCACAATTTTGCCCCGGTCGCAGTCACTCAGATCCTTACATTTTTCTATTTTTTCTGCTTTAAACATATCAATTTCAAGGACTGTTCAATTGCAGCTTATTACATGGCACTTCTTGAGGCTGGATTCACATAATGCATGTGTTGAACCCCCTAGCGCACCAAATACGTAGCTGTATGTCCTTGCAGTGCTAAGGAAGTATAGAGCAGGCTCACTTTCTGAGCCTAATTCATGCGTGGCGAGTGGTAACTGTTAAATGAAGCTGGCACCCAATGTTGCCAGCCAGGATCAGAGAAGACTCTGATCTGGGCCATTTAACCATTTAGATGCTGTGGTAAACCCTACCACAGAGTCTGAATGTGTATGGGTTCTGTTGTGGTCTTAGGGTATGTTCACACGGCGTGTTTGGATCCGAAAAACGCATCCAAAAGAGCTGCATAAATCGCATCCAAAATGCAGGTGCATGTTTGGATGCATTTTGGCTGCAGCAGGATCGCGCCCTATAGTTTTAAATAGGGCTCCTGCTGCATCTTTTGGATCAAGAATTGACATGACAATTCTTTGAACGGATCCGAAAGACGCATCAGAAAGGCGCATGTAAACACGTATCTGCGATCACTCGTCTGAACACCGATGCGTGTTTTACATTGAAAGCAATGTAAAATCACACTGCACATTGTCAGATACGTGTTTGGGTCCGTTTAGGGTCTGAAATATGGATCCAAACACGCATCTAAAAACAGATCCAAAATCGGATCCAACACAGCGTGTGAACATAGCCTTAGATGGCCCGCCCCCCTGCGATTGCCATTCAGTTGCTATGGAAGCCTGGGGCCTGATGAGGAAATGAAATAAGAAATGAACAAAAAGTCACATGCACACAATTGATACCAACAAAAACCAGACTTTACCCCACAAAAAAATAAACCATTACGCAGCTCTCCAGGAGAAAAAAAATCAGAAAGTTGTTGGTCTCAGAAAAAGAAGATGCAAATTGTTTTTATTTTTTAAAAGTAGTAAAACAGCAAAAACTAAATTTGGTATTTCTGGAATTGTATCGACCTGCAGAATACAGATAACTGTCTTTTATTTTACTCAATGATGTAAAAAAAAAAAACCTCCCAAAAAGCAATGCCCATTGTGTTTTTTTCAGTCTCCCTCTCCAATACATTATATATTGCATTAAATTATACAATTAAAAGATACAACTTATTCCACAAAAAAATATCCCCCAATATATCTATGTTGGCAAAGAAATAAAATTATGACTCTTGGAAGAGAAAAAACAGAAACGAAAAACCAAAAATGAGTTGGACACTAGGGGCAACAGGTATGAACGGGGCTGCACCAGAAGTCTGGCATCTTTTCAACCCCGTTCACTCTATTTTTAAATGGACACCCTCCAGTATCAGGTGCCTGGGGCACTTTCTAATGCGCCTGAGATCGAGGGGTGTGCAGGAGGCGTGTCGCACCAAAACCGTACTAAGCCACTCATTTATAGCTTCAGTACGGGAAGTCCAGGCACAGTACTGCTGGAACAGGTAAACCATTTTAAAAGTGGTTCACCTGATCCTGAATTGTCGTTTTTGCGCTAAAATGCGCCTGATTTATGACCCTCAGTAGACTGGGTTCATAGATTCAGGCTCATTCGACACTACTACTGTTCGCAATAAAACTGGCGTCTGGGCACCAAAAATCATACATGTCGCCCTAGGGGATTAAACACACAAAAACACATGCATTTTTTTTAAATTTAAGGGCCTTATGTATGAAAACTGTCTAGATGTAAGACAGTTGTAAGGGGAGCTCTGATTGGTTGCTATGGGCAACAAAGAGTCTTAGACCCAGACAGTTTTCATACATAAGGCCCTAAGAGTGCTTTCACACAATGCATTTTTTTGGTGCGTTTTGTGATGCATTTTTTGTGTAGAAATGTACATCATTAACTGCTATGCCTTTCTGCCAAAAAAAAAAAATATAAAAAAACGCAACAAAAAACACTCCATGTGACAGCACCTTAAGTGTTTTAATAACTAACTTAAAAATTAAGAACACAGGTGACATTTGGATTAATTACAAAATGCATCATTTTTTTTATTGCCGGATGAATTTATGTTGTGTCAAAAAAAAAAAATGCAGCGTCTGAACCCAGCCTGAGATGTGCTATTGTAGCAAGATAATCAATGTTATTAACTTCACCTGCTTGTGATTAGATGTAATTATTGAGGTGCCCATACTCCTTCAATAGTGCTGAGTGGCTTGAACTGGAAGGACTGTGATGTGATTGGAATGCTACCACTGCCATGTGTAGTTCATCTTACTATGGGAACTAAACGAGTTCTCTTCTGGTAACTGATTGCACTGTAAGGCCTCGTTCACACGGCTTATTTCGCCGCGAATTTGCCGACGGATTGACGATTGTCAATCCGCCGGCAAATCAGTCAGAAATAAGTCACAGCCAATCTTCTATTGATTTCAATAGAAAATACGGCTCGTCGTTCACACGACGCGTAGTTCCGTGCCAGATTGCCGCCGCGGATTGACGACGGCAATCCGGACGGAAAAACAATGTGCATGTCAATTATTTCCGGACGGATTCACCACCTACAATGATTGGAGATGGTGAATCTGTCGGGAAATCAGTTACAAATACGTGCCACACTTAGTGGCACTTATTTGCAACTGATTTTCAACTGATTTCGGAATGGATTTACGATCGGCAATCCGATGTAAATACGTTCTGAAATAAGCCGTGTGAACATAGCCTAATAGTCCTATGTCTCCTGCCTGCTTATTCTGCACTGCACATCAAGGGCACCTCACACATCATCTACAGCAGGCAGTTGAAGGAGAGATCATCACCAGAGTGTGCCCCGGGGGAAAACAACTACCACCACCATCATCCACAGTTCTGATCCCGTCTACACTGGTGCCAGTGCTAGGGAAGCATGAGAGGCGAGGTTGTAAGATTTAAAGTCACTGTGACCAGATCAGTAGGTCCTGGGGCTACTACTGCTCCCACCCTCTCCTCTGCCTCTCTGGCCCGCGATCACCACATATTCAACAGCTAGGTAGCAATTCTTCTACATACAATACACTGTTACTGAGTAGACCCATGTAACACAAATACCTCCAGCATCCCCTGTGATCAAGCTCCCTCCTGCTTCTCTCAGTGTGACACAGTTTTCACAGTATTCTTTCTTATTTTTAGTATACATCACAGCCAGTTTCTTATTATTATCCACTGTAGCATTTGCACTTTATTGGTATATTATGCTTACTTAACTGTATATTGTTATATTGGGGATAAAGTGTCTATCTTTTGGTGTATTGCATTTTTCTTACTATTTTTAATATATATGCAATAAATTATTTCTTTTATATGGTTGTGGTTTGTTAGTATGGTGGCTTTTGCCTTGTAACAAAGACAGATGATTTCACAGCGGTCCCCACTGCTCTCATCTTTCTCATGAATTTTTATTATTTCATTTATTTGGAGTATTCCAAAATGTTATCCATTAGCCTAATATTAAGTAGATAAATGGCTCTAAAGAACAATCCGCCCATGTTGAGCTACTCATGACCCCAGTCTGAGTCCAGAACCTCTAAACAGAATACAACTGGGACGTACTAGCTTCATATACTGTATATATTGCACTTTATTTGCATTTATAGCTGCTAAAATCAGCATGAAAAAACCTCTGACTTTGGGACATCCAAATATGACCTGCTAATATCAGCTCCTCATATGCTGAATATATAAAGTGTAATCCAACTGATGTTACATCAGTGGGGGCCTGACCACTAAAATCCCCTGTGATCACAAGACTCAGGTCCAACCCACACATGATCAGTTTGTAGCGAGGGATACTACAGCATGTGCACTGTCAGTCTATATAAAATCTATAGAAGTTATAAAAGCGGCTAAGCAAGAGCCTCATTATGGTCATGTAGATGGAGGACAAAGGGTCTCTATTCTAGTATTCATTGGGTCCCCAGGTGGTTGGACCCCCAATAAACTAACATTTATTACATATCCAGTGGATAACTTATGTGGCTGGAAAGCCCACTTAATACTCTTCAGCAGGTATCTTAGTGACAACTACTCTGGATAGATAATACATTTGCATGGCTTTATACACATAAATTACTTCAATTTCTTCTTTTCTACTGAACAGCTTTTATATATACCAGTCTTCACTGGAGTATTGTTTCCATTAAATAAGAAGATCCAGAGGAAAAGGATTACTGACCTAATGTCCTATCTACTGTATATACCAGAGTTGTTCAAAATATGAAATTACACTGAAATCGATTATATGTGTTCTAAACAGCAAATCCCGTCTTCGATTTTAATATGCCTCAATACAACATATAGACAGGGGTTATCCTCATGAGACATTCATTTTAATGGGGTGTTCTCACAGAGCCTGCTTTTCACAGGCAGCTTCAGTCTCCCACTTCCTGGTCAGGCTGTGGGTGGTTCTATAGTAGTGGTTGTCATGTTAAACCGCTGTATGGTCTTGGCCACCATGCTGCAGCTTAGTTTCAGGATGCTGGCAATCTTCTTAAAGCCTAGGCCATCTTTATTTAGAGCAGCAATAAAGAGAGTTCTTCAGAGAGTTCTTTACTATGAAATGCTGTGTTGAACTTACAGTGACCGATATGAGAGAGTGTGAGAGTGATAACACCAAATTTAACACACCTGCTACCCATTAACACCTGAGACCTTGTTACATTGACTAGACACATAACACTGTGGAGTAAAAATGGCAAATTGGGCATAATTTGTCCATTTTCAATTAGGGATGTACTCACTTTTGTTGCAAGTGGTTTAGATGGCTACGGGTTGAGTTATTTTGAGGGCACACCAAATTTTTACTGTTGTACAAGCTGTAGATTGTCCACTTTACTTTTCATCAAAGTGTCATATCTTCAGTGTTGTCCCATGAAAATAGATATAATACAATATTTTCAAAAATATGAGAGGTGTACTCACTTTTGTGAGATACTGTATATCGAAGAGCTCAGCTTCTCTCCCTCTATCATGTCCTACTCCCAGATAGGGTAGCATAAACCACCTGACAGGTTCTCTTTAAGGATAGGTTTACACTATAAATCTACCCTCCGTTGGCCGTGTACACCTTGGCAGGTATTCAGACATATAGCAGAGCCAGCAAAGAGTAAACATAGTCAATTTGATCATATTGTGATACACCCTAAGTGCAGAGGGAATCACAGACTGCTGCTTTGACTTCAAAAAATAATAAATAGAATTGTTTCTTTGACAACAGTTAAGAAGGGGGAAAAAAAAGTCAGATTCCAGATGTTTAAACCATTTTACTGTATGTCAAAGAAAACAGGCGCTGGGAGCGTGGGAGCTGCTGCCAATGACAGACGTTAGACTACATGTTTCATCCCTGTCTAGGAGATATTCAGATGTCAAATTGTAAAAGAATAATGGAATTAACATAATAAAAATATTTAGCTTTTTTGTATTTATATTGTTCCTTGCTGAATTTTTCTAAAATAATTACATTGCACAAAAAATGTAATAAAAATTGCAAGTGGCAATATATTATGTATTTTGACATGCAAATTCCAAAAATACTGTTTTGCTTTGTGACCCACCAATTTCAGGTGAATCCATTTTTTTTTTTAAAACAGCTGTCAGCTAAACACAAAGCTAGAAATTGTAATAATTGTACTAATTGTTTTGCATGTAATTTGGTTACATTTGATATGTTTCACTTTGTTGTAAAGAAGATTTGTTTACCAGAACTATATATTGTTGTAGAATGGCATTCTGTAAATGGCCTACATAAATAAGTTACGTCATGTGGTTATTAATAGCAACAAAATTATGGGGGACATATATGAAAACTTTCTAGGCATAGGACTTTGTCCATAGCAACCAATCAGAGCTCTCCTTTCATTTTTCCAGCACACTATATGAAATGAAAGGGGAGCTCTGATTGGTTGCCATGGGCAACAAAGAAAATCTTAGACCTCGACAGTATTCATACATGTGTCCCTATGTATCTGGAGTGATGAACAATAGAATATGCTAGAACTTATGCGTCGTTACTCAATAGTTTTGAAATTAGCAAGAAGGTTATCTGGTGGATACAGTATATAAGCGCCGTGATATTGCAGTAATACAGACGCTTGTAATGGTTTATTGTATCGGTAAAGCAAACGCTAGAGGAGATAGTAAAGTTTGTTATAGAGAAATGCCAAGATAACAACTTGAATAAAAGCTGCCAAATATGTAAGATGCCAAATAATTGTAAAAATAAGGCCGACCGCTTCAAAGTGGTGAACTGACTATTTATCTTCTGGTTCTTAAACAACTATTCTAATCATCTGTGGGATCTAAGATATCACAGAATATTTAGGACCACATGTATGAAAACTGTCGAGGTCTAAGACTTTCCTTGTTGCCCATAGCAACCAATAAGAGTTCCCCTTTCCTTTCATATAGTGCTCTGATAAAATGAAATAGCGCTCTGATTGGTTGCTATGGACAACAAGGAAAGTCTCAGACCAAGACAGTTTTCATACATGTCCCCTTTAGTGATTAGATGTGGCTTGATGTTAATAAACATGCTTAGTGGGCTTGGTAGTATGCATCAGATAATACCATTGTTAAGGTTCTTCATAAAGTTACAAAATAAGTGATGTGCTACAACAAAACCGAATATAGATTTGGAATCAGCACGTTTGATTTCAGAAAGATAACCATAATTGGGTGCTGTTTTATTCCAAAATTAAAATTTGTTGTATTGTGTTTAGAATGTGAATGTATTGTGTTTATAAGGCTAGGTCCACACGGCTTAATTGCGGGACGTAATTACGCCCCGCAATTACGCCGTGTGGACGGGGGCGGGAACGGGAGGCCAGCACCTCGCCGGCCCATAGACTTGCATTACCAGCGGTGCGTATATGCCGCTGGTAATTCACATGTCAATTATCTCCCCCCTCGGTGTATTCGCCGAGCAGGGAGAGGAGACGTAATCCATAGTTCTCTAGGAGAACTGTGGATTACCGTAATGACTAGGACGTTTTCAGCCCGTAATTTGCGCACTCCGGCGCGTAATTACGGACTGAAATACGTCCAGTTTTAAGCCGTGTGAACATGGCCTAAAAGATCTCACGGGCCATTCGTTCATATTTTATCCTGGAATACCTATCCCTTCTTGTTTTTATATATTACTTTTATTTGTTCTTATTAGTAGTTTTCAGTATTTTATTTGTATACTTACATTAGCCGCGTATTAATTTATGTATTATGTATTACTTTTATTTTTTACTTAAAGGGGTTTTGCCATCTGGAAAATTTCTTCTGAGGCTAAGTCATTGCTTGCATTAAAGTATAAAAAAATGTAAAAAAAAAAAATAAAGATTAAAAATGTAATTCACCCCTTTACCCCATTTTGCAAATAAAATAAAAAAATAAAAATGTTACACATAATTGGTATTGCTGCATTCCTAAAAGTCCTATCTATTAAAATATAACATAATTTATGCCGTACGGCGACTACTTTAGAAGAAAAATATTTCATGCATCAAAATTGTGGGTTTCTTGTTTATTTCATATCCCCAAAAAAATTGGAATAAAAGGTAATCAAAAACGTGCATGTATCCCAAAACGGTACCAATAAGAACTAGACTTCAGCCTGCAAAAAATGAGCTCTCACTCAAGTCCATGGGTGGAAAAAGTTATTAGTCACAGAAAATGGTATTTCAGCAAAAAAATACTACTCTAAATAATTTAAAGTTCTAAAACATAACTGAACCAAAAATGGCACAATTGCAATTTTTGGGGGGTTTCCCAGCACATTATATGGTCAATGGCACCATCAAAAAGTAAATCTTGACCTGAAAAAAAAAAAACTCATTATACAGCTATTTAGATGGAAAAATAAAAAATGTTTGTTTGGAAGACGGAGGAAAGAACGAAAACCAAAGATCAGAAAATGACTTTGACCTTAGGAGGTTAATGCGTTTGCCTTTATTAGTACCTGCCTGTTTTGGAAGGTGCTGTGTTCTGGGCGATGTGGAAAGTAGAGTTAATTCAGCTGTGATTCTTTTTAGGGGAATTGTAGCAATAAAATGTACTAATTACATGGTCAGTCACCTCTTCATACCTCCCTGCTCTTTCCTATTTTTATAGGTTAGTAAGACTTAACAGGCATGAGGGGGCAGTTACTTCTTTCCCATTTTATCTGGTTATTTTCTTACCCTTTTTTCCTGCAAAAAATGAAGGGGAAGGGAAGATAATTTTAGATTACCTGCTACATCACCTGCTATATTTATAGTACTATGGGGACAATAACTTGAATTGGAAAGTTCTTTAGATTAAAATAACTTGTTTTCTTGCAAATGTATTCACCTATTCCTTGAATATGCCTGCAGCATTTGCTAGCATGGGGGGATTAGGGATTTGTAATAAAAAAAATCTTTCCTAACGTCACCTCCATGAGAGTTGACATTTAAAACATTACAGAAGATCATGTTATTTATATTCCAGATTCTGTATACAATTATATTAGAATGTAGAGGTAATTTATGGGTGAAAATGGAAAATTAGGTTAGGGTCCATATTTAACTAGGGTATTATAATCTGGAGATACAGGCTCTTATGATTCCTCTCTCCCAAGTCATTTTTCCGCCCATCACAAATCACTTTTATAACTCTGGCAGAGAATAGTGTTATGGAGACACTGTGGCTGGCATTAGAACTGTGGGCAGTTTCCCTTGCTCTTTTACAGACATGGTAGCTAGTATTGCTGAGTTATAGAGCACTACAGCAACCACTATTATAGCAACATGTTCCTTAGAACATGGTTAAACCCGATGTTACTAATTCAGATTCTAGCAATTCTTTGGAAAAGATTGTGTATTGCTAATATTCTAATGGAGATACTTATATTTATGGGGCTTTGCACCACTGTCAAAGGGTGTATCAATGGGGCACGCTAAAACATAATGTTGTAGGAAAATGTGGCTGATAAAGCAGGCCCATTTAGCTGGCCTTTTACAGGGACACTGTAGCCAGCACCTAAAAAAGTTGCTCTCTTATGGGACATGCTACCACTATTATAGAAGCACAGGATGTAGAAATACTGTGGATCTCAAGTTTATGGGTGCACTGTGGCTGACATTTTAATAGGGGCACCTTGGCATACTTTGTTATTGTGGCACTCAGGCCCGGACTGACCATAGGGCAAACCGGGCATTTGCCCGGCGGGCCGCTAGGGTCCGGGCCGCAGGGCCGGCTCGGATCGCCCGCCGAGGAGGACGGTGTTCCCCCCCGGCGGGCCCCGAGTGCCGGTCTGTGGCACGCTACAGGGGCCGCAAAGGTCGCATCAGCGACTGGACCCTGTGGCAGAGGGCCGACCGGCCCCCCCCCCCTCGCACACGGCCGGGTCACTGACCCAGCCATGCAGCCATCACGGCCGCCGCCTGCACCGCGCGGTGCAAGCAGCGACCGAGACTGAGCATCTGGGATCTACTGATCCCGTCTGCTTAGCTCCCAGGAGGCCGCGGGGCAGGCGCGCGATGTAATGACGTCATCGCGCGCCTGCTCGCGGCCCCGCATTCTGCAGTGAGTGGCCACCGGCTCCAGAGTGAAGAGGACGGGACAGCAGGTGTCCGGGTGAGTATTACGTTTTTATTTTTTTTAATCTACTTACTGTCCCTGGCTGCCTATATCATAGTTGCCAACTTTCGAAAATGAAAAAGCAGGAGAATTTAGTGGGCGGCGCGCGTAGCGCGCCGCGGCAAAAATTTGCATGGGCACGCCCATCTGTTGGTATGCCACGCCCCTTCAAAAAAGCCACACCCACTCCACCTAACTGCATAACGGTTTTGGAAGAAAGCCAGGTAGATGCCCTTATAGCCAGGTTAGTAGCCCCCCATAACCAGGTAGTGCCCCTTACAGGCCGGTAGATTGCCCCTTGTAGCCAAGTAGATGCCCCTCTGTAGCCAGGTAGAGCCAAATTTGTAGCCAGAAAGATCCCCCCCTTTGTTACCGGGTAGGTGCCCCCCATTTTAGCCAGGTGGGTGCCCCCATTGTTAGCCAGGTAGGTTGCCCCCATCTGTTTGCCAAAGGTAGGTGCCCCATTGTTTGCCGGGTAGTGCCCCATTTTGGCCAGGTAGATGTCCCCTCTGTTGGCCAGGTAGATGCCCCCTCTGTTAGCCGGGTAGTGCCCCATCTGTTAGGCCAGGTAGTGCCCCCTTTGTTAGCCAGGTAGATGCCCCGTTTTTGAGCCAGGGAGATGCCCCCTTTGTTCCCAGGTAGATGCACCCTCTGTTGCCAGGTAGTGCCCCCTCTGTTGCCAGGTAGTCCCCCCTCTGTTTGCCGGGGTTTAGTGCCCCCTCTGTTACCCAGGTAGTGCCCCCATCTGTTAGCCAGGTATGCCCCCATCTGTTAGCCAGGTCGTGCCCCCTCTGTTAGCCAGGTAGTGCCCCCTCTGTTGCCAGGTAGTGTCCCCTCTGTTGCCAGGGAGATGTCCCCTCTGTTGCCAGGTAGTGCCCCCTCTGTTGCCAGGTAGTGCCCCCCATTGTTAGCCAGGGAGGGGGCCCATTGTTAGCCAGGTAGTGCCCCATCTGTTAGCCGGGTAGTGCCCCCATCTGTTAGCCAGGTAGTGCCCCCATCTGTTAGCCAGGTAGATGCCCCCTCTGTTGCCAGGTAATGCCCCCTCTGTTGCCAGGTGTGCCCCTTTGTTGCCAGGTAGTGCCCCCTATGTTGCCAGGTAGTGCCCCATCTGTTAGCCAGGTAGTGCCCCCATCTGTTAGCCAGTTAGTGCCCCCATCTGTTAGCCAGGTAGTTCCCCCCTCTGTTTTCCAGGTAGTGTCCCCTCTGTTGCAAGGTAGTGTCCCCTCTGTTGCCAGGTAGTGCCCCGTCTGTTAGCCAGGTAGTGCCCCCATCTGTTAGCCGGGTAGTGCCCCCATCGTTAGCCAGGTAGTGCCCCCCTTGTTGCCAGGTAGTGCCCCCTGTTTGCCAGGTAGATGCCCCCCTCTGTTGCCAGGTAGTGCCCCCTCTGTTGCCGGGTTAGTGCCCCCTCTGTTGCCAGGTAGATGCCCCCTCTGTTGCCAGGTGTTCCCCTCTCTGTTACCCAGGTAGAGCCCCCTAAACTAATAAAAATTAAATAATAAATCCACTTACCTTACCAGGCTCCTGCAGCGTGGCCCCCCGACCGATCTCTACAGCGGCGCAGGGGGAAGTGAGAGCAGCCGCGCGTCACTCCCCTGCAGCCGCGCGTCACTTCCCCTGCCCGTGACCGTATGTGCGGCGCACACCCCGGGCCCCGGGACATACGGGGAAAGGGGAGGAGGAGGGAGCGATCCCTCCTGCCTCCTTCCCGCACAGTGACACCGCGGGCGGGTGAGCGCCCGCTGCGGCCGGGCTGCACCCGCCTGTGGTGCGCGGTCCCCGCGGCGCAAGAGTAGCGCACCAGCGCTACTCTTGCGCCGGGGTAATTTAAAGAACCCCCGCCGCGTGCTGGCGGCGGGAGGAATGCCAAACCCCCCGGAGGGCGGGAGAGGACCCCAAATAGCGGGACCCCCCGCCAAAAAAGGGAGAGTTGGCATGTATGCCTAAAACTGCCTTGCCTGGCTATATACTGCCCCTGCCCTGGCTGATATACTGCCCCTGCCCTGGCTGCCTATACTGCCCCTGCCCTGGCTGCCTATACTCCCCCTGCCCTGGCTATATTCTGCCCCTGCCCTGGCTATATACTGCCCCTGCCCCTGCCCTGGCTGCCTATACTGCCCCTGCCCGGGCTATATACTGCCCCTGCCCTGCCTGCCACCTATATACTGCCCTGCCCTGGCTTTATACTGCCCCTGCCATGGCTGCTTTACTGCCCCTGCCCCTGGCTGCCTATACTGCCCTCCCCTGGCTGCCTATACTGCCCCTGCCCTGCCCTGGCTATTACTGCCCTGCCCTCCCCTGGCTAAAATACTGCCCCTGCCCTGGCTATATACTGCTCCTGCCCGGGCCCTACTGATACCCGCCCTGCTATATACTGCCCTGCCCTGGCTATAATGATCCCCTGCCCTGGCTATATGATGCCCGCCTGACTATTTGATGCCCTGCCCTGGCTACCTATACCCTGCCCTGGCTATATGATGCCCTGCCCTGGCTATATGATGCCCTGCCCTGGCTACCGATACCCTGCCCTGGCTATATGATGCCCTGCCCTGGCTACCGATACCCTGCCCTGGCTATATGATGCCCTGCCCTGGCTACCTATACCCTGCCCTGGCTATATGATGCCCTGCCCTGACTACTGATACCCTGCCCTGGCTACCTATGCCCTGCCCTGGCTACCTATACCCTGCCCTGGCTACTGATATCCTGCCTGGCTACCTATACCCTGCCTGGCTATATGATGCCCTGCCCTGGCTACTGATACCCTGCCTGGCTACCTATACCCTGCCTGGCTATATGATGCCCTGCCCTGACTACTGATACCCTGCCTGGCTACCTATATACTGTCTGGCTATATGATGCCCTGCCCTGGCTACTGATACCCTGCCCTGGCTATATGATGCCCTGCCCTGGCTACCTATGCCCTGCCCTGGCTACCTATACCCTGCCCTGGCTACTGATATCCTGCCTGGCTACCTATACCCTGCCTGGCTATATGATGCCCTGCCCTGGCTACTGATACCCTGCCTGGCTACCTATACACTGTCTGGCTATATGATGCCCTGCCCTGGCTACTGATACCCTGCCTGGCTACCTATATACTGTCTGGCTATATGATGCCCTGCCCTGGCTACTGATGCCCTGCCCTGGCTATTGATATCCTGCCTGGCTACCTATACCCTGCCTGGCTATATGATGCCCTGCCCTGGCTAATGATACCCTGCCTGGCTATATGATACCCTGCCCTGGCTACCTATACCCTGCCCTGGCTACCTATACCCTGCCCTGGCTACTGATACCCTGCCTGGCTACCTATACACTGTCTGGCTATATGATGCCCTGCCCTGGCTACTGATGCCCTGCCCTGGCTATATGATGCCCTGCCCTGGCTACCTATACCCTGCCCTGGCTACCTATACCCTGCCTGGCTAGGTGATGCCCTGCCCTGGCTAATGTTTCCCCTCCCTTTGGCTATATGTACCCTGTCCTGGCTAACTTTGCCCTGCCCTGGCTACCTATACCCTGCCCTGGCTACTGATACCCTGCCTGGCTACCTATACACTGTCTGGCTATATGATGCCCTGCCCTGGCTACTGATGCCCTGCCCTGGCTACTGATGCCCTGCCTGGCTATATGATGCCCTGCCCTGGCTACCTATACCCTGCCCTGGCTGCCTATAATAGCACTGCCTACCTATACACTGCCTTGGCTGCCTATAATAGCCCTGCCTACCTATACACTGCCCTGGCTGCCTATACACTGTCCTGCCTGCCTATATACTGTCCCTGTCTGCCTATAAGTGTCCCTGCCTGCCTGTATACTGGCCCTGCCTGCCTGCATACTGGCCCTGCCTGCCTGCATACTGGCCCTGCCTGCCTACATACTGGCCCTGCCTGCCTAATGGGGGTCTACCTATTTACATGCCACTTATCTGACATTTTTTAATTTCTAATTTTTAGGGTCTAACATACCTGTTTGGGGAATTGATGGGAAAGTGCTGGAAAAGAGAGGAGTCTAAGATGTATTTGTGGTAAATTCTACAGGGACGAGTAGTGACCGGGAGAAGAAGACATTGCATGCTGTACCGGACAGAGAAAGAAATGGAAGGGAATGACTCATCAGGAAAGACGTCATGGAGGTTTGTGCCAGAAGCAGAAGAAAAGGAGAAGAGAACAACTCCCATCAGAGATGACGTCTCCTGTGAGTCTCTGCTGTCAGGGGTAAGTTTACTTCTGTGTTGAGTCAGTGCTGTGTTCATGTGATGGTGACCTGACTACTGGTGATGTGATTGGTGGGGTTGTAGGTTATGCTGGTGCTTATGTAGTGTCAGTGTGGGCTTGTCCCTGATTGTAAAGCAAGTTGCACACCTGGGCCCCTGTATGAGGGGTTTCTCTGCACCACTTTCTTTCTTGCTTGTATGTAGGGAGCTCTCACACGGAGCGGTTTTGGTGCATTTTTTTGATGCGTTTTTTGTGGAGAAATGTTCAGCATTAACTACTCTGCCTTTCTGCACAAAACCGCAGATTTTTATTCCCAGTCCGGCCCTGGTGGCACTGTAGTGAACACCAAAAACAACATTGGTATAGCAAGATAACTATCCTTCCTTTAGGAGATAGGGACCCTTTGTCACTTGCCCCTGTTAATAGTAAGTCCAATCTGCCCCTGAAACAATTGATTTCAAGCACAGCATGAGTTACTAATGGCATTGGTTGACAGTAATTTGCACAGCACAGTGTGACATCCAGATGGCTGAGCAATAATGACTGCTTATAGCCTTAAGGATCCTTGGGGTTGACATTTCTTGTGCTGCTCCAGTATTTAGTTCAGACTCTTTTACTCCAGTAATCTACACATAGCTGTAATCAGATAAACTAATATTTCTGATGTAGCATGCGGGCAGGAACGTGAAGATGTTGTATGGAGAGCCTGCTGATACTTCCACACAATGGTTACGGTAACTAGAGCGGGTCTAAGACCCTGGGGCATGTTCCTAATGCATACACAAACTCCTTTGTCAAATAAGGGGGTTGCACATATAATGTGGATCTCTGAACCCCCCTAGTACAATATGCTTGGTGTATGGCAGTGGAATGTCCCATGCAGAATGAGATAGGCAGACACCAATTATATAGTGAAAACCAAGAACAGTTTTTTACTGGGTAATGACAACCAGCTTCACAAAAGATGCAAATGAAACAGTCTCTAAGTTGTAAGACGAGTTCCTTTATAGCTGACTAGCAGTGAAAAGCATGTGTGGGGAAATGTTAGGAAACAGTTCACTCCTCTAATCTTGATATTGATTGGGGATGTTGTACTTAGCTAAGGGAATCTTTACCACTTGGTTTATGGTGGAAAAGTTTTAGAAGAACTAGAGTACTCATGGATGATGAGTGGCAGTGTCCTATGGCAGGATGCCGGAGCCATGACATGATAGCCATGAAGCTCCGGTCCTGGCTAGAGATCTAACTTGGGTACTAGATGTGCAATGGGTTCTATGTTTCAAATTCTCCCATTTGTCTGGACTCACTCCTTTTGTGGAGGCGACCAGGTTCTGGATAATTCTGGATATTTCTTTAGCAAGGACTGAAATCACCACTGAGATAGTGAAGCTATTTGAATGCAGCAGCCAGGCTTGTCTTCCTTCCCACCCGATCTACTGATGCCCCTACCCTGTGTCAGCCACTGCACTGGTTGCCCATTCAGTACAGAATACAACATAAACTAATCACTCTCACCCATAAAGCTCTCCACAATTTCTGCACCCCCCTACATCTCCTCCCTCATCTCTGTCTACCACCTTACCCGGTCTCTCCGCTCTGCTACTGATCTGAGATTACACACCTCAGTCATCTGAACCTCCCATGCCCGTCTCAAAGATTTTGCACATGATGTACCAGTTCTCTGGAACATGTTACCCCATATGATCAGGCACACTCACAACCCTCACAGTTTTAAGTGCGCTCTGAAAACTCATCTTCTTAGACAAGCCTACCAAGATCCCTAATTGTTAACCCCCTAAATTCTGTCACACATTCGTCACTTACTGCACTTGGGCACCCACAGGCACTTATCTGTATATAGATGTACTGTCAGGGTGGCAGGTTCATCCACTTTTTATGTATACTACCCCATATTTATGTAACATGGCTGGACCATTGTAAACCAAGCACTTCTCACCCTTTGTTTCACCCATACACCCCAATAGATTGTAAGCTCTTGCGAGCAGGGCCTCACACCTCGTCTCTCAATTGTAAGTATCTTTTTTATAATGTAATGTCTGGTTTGTCTGTACGTATACCCTCTATATTGTAAAGTGCTGCGGAATATGTTGGCGCTATGTAAATAAAGATTATTATTATTATTTGCACGAGACCATGTTAACTCTGTGCGCTCCCAGGATAGTTGACTAGAAAGCTTTGGGCCTAGCTGTGGCTAAGTGGGCCACGCACATTTCACACAGCACAAGTCCTCCTAAAAACCAGTTGCACCAGTGTAGGCTTAGCTAGCCTGAACACTTGGCTCAGATAAACTGAATGCAGCCCTCTTCTAAAAGGAAGGCTGGGCTAGAGAGGCTCCATCTACAGGATCTTGTACTTTCCAGAACTTTCTGCCACTGAAGCGAATGGGCTAATTACAGCCAATAGGGGATGAATCCACAGGTACCTTACAACCTGATTTCCAAAGGGTAGTAATGCACTTTGTGAACACATGTGCAGTTTATCACAATCAATCTTCAGCAAAGCAAAATAAAAGGAAGGACATTATGATATTAATCCTAAAACCATCTGAGCACATATATGCTATTGGATACCACAGTGATATCGATCACGTGAAGAGGACATGATCAAAAACGAGAAAAAAGATACCGCATATCTTATGTGCTGATTAAGATAATGTTCCCTAAGGTGATTACTTAAAAACACCAGCAATTTCTGCTTAATCTCTTCATGTACTGTGATACCTCCTTACCTCATATTGCAGTTAAAATTGTGAGTATAATAACAAATTCTTATACACATAACTAAAGACATCAAACATAAACTTCAGATAATACAGGTCTCTGACAGTTTGGCACTTGGCTGTAGAAGGACCCGCTCCCCACTGCTCTGACCATAATTGTGACCAGCAATGTTCCAAGGACTGTCGAACCCAGGCCTACAGCTTAGACCCCACAACGTAGACCACACTTTAGATCCAACTATCAGGCTGCCTCCAATTCTTTTCCGAAAACAGCGTGGGGATTATCAGGGATATCTAAACCCCATTCACCTGGATCGTTGTTTACCACCACTTTTATTGTCGGTCAGGGTTAGCCCACTGCTTATAATACTCTCCCAATGGGGCCTACAACTACCGGTGCCCTAACCAAGACTGTGCTTGCTTGCAGGTCTGCTGTCCTAGAAAACTTTGCAGGACTGCAGGGCTACCAAATTATGCTGTAGCTAATTACCAGCCTAGCACCCTTACCCCCACAACTCCCAAACAGAACCCTATTACAGCTTCCTGCAGGTTTGGATACATCACTGCTTACTAATGTTTACCTATAGCGGATTGAATTTGCCCCCATGGCCCCAGCATACTGCTCAGAAATAGCTACTTGCAAACCATCCACGCTCTCAAACTACACCTCTTCAAAAGCAGCCCACACCGAAAACTGAAAGCCATCTACCGCCACAGCCAGTTGTTTTCTAGGGACACAATAGTCACGTCACTAACTTACCCTCTGCTCTATGATGTCCAGGACATGCTTGGCAAGGGAGCTTAAACGTTTTTCCTTCAGATTCTTAGGGTGCGTTTACACGGCACAGACCAAATAGCAGTCGGCAAATCCATGCAATGGGGACTGCTGCACGGATTTTCTATTGAAGTCTATGGGGGAGTGTTGCTTGTTGGTTTTCAGAAAACCACAAACCATCTGAAAAACCGACCAATAACCTGTGCCATGGGGACAAGCCCTGCTGCAGAGGGACAACCTCTACAGTCATCTAATCTAAGGCTATGTTCACACGGCTTAACTGCGGGACGTAATTACGCCCCGCAATTACGCCGTGTGGCCAGGGGTGGGGCGGGGGAGGGAACGGGGGCCCGGCACTTCGCCGGACCATAGACATTCATTACCAGCGGCGCGTATACACCGCTGGTAATTCACATGTCACTTATCTCCCCCCTCGGCGTATTTGCCGAGCAGGGAGAGGAGACTTAATCCATAGTTCTCTATGAGAGCTGTGGATTACCGTAATGAATGGGTCGTTTTCAGTCCGTATTTTGCGCACTCCGGCGCGTAATTACGGACCGAAATACGGCCCATTTTAAGCCGTGTGAACATGGCCTAAAACTAGCAGAGATGGCTGAAGATGAGATGTATCAGGAGAGTGAAGAACAAGTAGATAATAAGTGCTCAAGATTGGGGGAACTCCTGAAAGATGTTTCAAAATAGCTCCTCCAGATGTCTGCAAACCCGATATTAAAGCGTTGAGGGGCTACTTGAGAATCATAGATGCTTTTTTTTAATATTTGCCAAAAATGCTGGTTCATGCCCTCATCATCTCCTGCCTAGACTATTGCAACATCATTTTCTGTGGCCTCCCTTTCAATACGATCCCATCTAACGATCCCCTCCAATCCATCCTCACCTCTGCCGCCAGGTCAATCTACAAAAATGCTGGAAGATTTGAAGCACAAATTTTATCAGGAGAGACTTTAAGAACTTTGTCCATCCTGGAGGCATTGCCAGACTGGGGTCCCTAGGGCCCATCAGAGAAGTTGATTTTAGGGGCCCACTGTGCCTCTTTGCCTCCACCACCTGTACGGTGTTCTGTCTGGTTCTCCGGAGCTCCAGTGAGCCAGTCCAACACTGGCTGGAGGAAAGAATGTGCGGATGATATGACTAAAACCTTTATATATATTAAAGGATTAAAGGGGTTGTCTCACTACATCGATTCATCTGACCTCAGTCCTGTTTTCTCAGTTTCATTTTTCAACTAAGGGGCGTGTTTACTGGCTTCATTGGTTTCTACTGTCCCGCAGTGATGAGCTGCTGAGGGCACCAGGTCTGTTGCTATAGCGACCAGTGATGGTAGCCCATCAGGAGAGATTGAACAGGTCTGTAGCTATAGTGACTTGAGGAGCTGATGCAGCCCATACAAGAGGGGATATCTAGGAATAGGTAGGACACAGTTAATGGACACATTGCAAAGTGACTTGTTTTTGCAAGATTTTTAACACGAAAAGCAATCCTTGTTGTGAGACAACCCCTTTAAATAAGAATTATGAAGAAAGTGTCTTTAGCCAGTTCCTGACCGGGCTGTTTACACCCCTTCCTAACCAGGCACAGATGCCCACCGGGGGTTTCTTCTGTTCCAGTGAGGACTAGTGCAAGCCTGAAGGAGAGTCTTGTATATCATGGTTAATAGTCTGAGCTACATTTGCTGGGCAATGGGTTACCACTAAAGGAATTGGTAGAGGGGAAAGGCAGAAGACAAAAAGGAAGAAAGGTAGCTTTACTTTAGATTACCCACAAATAAACATAAATCATGTATCTTAGCGGATCACTATAGTTGTTTAGATGACACTATAGATGGTTTCACTTCCCTAAACTAACACACACACACAGTGTAATTAGGGCGTTTTCCTGGTATATATAAATCTCATTATTTTATCATGACAATATTGTGTTTTATCTCCGTAGGTCATGTCTGGAGCCGCGACTCTACTGTTATTGCTGCTATGTCGTCAGGTTTTTGCATACGGTAAGTTCTTGACATAGCTCTATGGGAGCTGCAAGGATTGTATATATTTTGTGGTTTATATCTATATGTATGTTGTTTATCATGCTGTGTCATTTGTACCCGTCATTTGTAATGGAATCTGCAATGGAGGCTCCAAACAGAATCTTTGAAACAGATGTAAACCTAGCCTTATTCTGTCATTTCATGTGAAAAAATTGTTTTCATAGAGATAAAAAGTAAAAAAAACTAAAACAAGCTAAAACACAGAGAGAAAACTGCATAAAATATAAATCACTTAGGGGAGTATTAAGTAAATATTATAATATAGACACTACAGTATAATGAAATGATAATTGCATAAATAAAATAGTTTGGAAACAGCTAATGCATGTTTTTTATGTTACACGTTTTTGTTATATACTAGAAGTGGAAGCTATTAAAATGCATAACAACTTGTAGAAAGTGTATAGTAATAACAAAGTTAAGGTGCTACAAATAATAATAAGAACAATATAGCTATACTAATAATTTAATATATTGAAGTTTTAATATATTCTCTAGTGTTTCATTATTATTATTCATTGTTATTATAAATATAATTTTTATTTAGTGTTTTACATTATGATTATAATGATATTACTTTTTACTATTCTATTTAGTACAACCACTGTTGTATTATTTTCAGTACCATTAACTGTAATTTCTATTTAGATATATACTGCAGTATTAACTTGTTCAGAATCATAAAGATCTGTGGATACTTAGGAAAACACCCTACCTGCATTACCAGATAATCTATTCACATAATCTTCAATGATCAGGGATTTTCTGTAATTTGCTATACGTGTTTAAATTACTGAACAAAGACAAAAATAACATAGAATAAAATTGTATATTTTTCTTTTTCTTCCTAAACATTAAAGTCAAATTGAAATCTGTATATGCAGTTGTACTCTGACTTTGGTGTCTTAAGGGAAAGGGTCTGTTTGTCACATAGGACAGACAGATTATGAATTGTATGTAATAATTGGGGTGGGAAAGACCCTGACAGGTTTTCAATAGGTACCAACCAATAAGTGACAATAAAATTATAGGTAGTACACAAACTAATTAATGAGCAAATCAGTCACTCCCCCAATATTTAAAAGAGGCTTTTATATTTTAAATAAATTGTAAAAAAAAAACCATTTCCTTTACCTTTCAGACACCTTACTGACAGTTCTGTGTTTTACTCTAGTCTTTCTTTGACATGCAGACTTGACATGTCATTGCAGCAGTCAGTTAATTGCCACTGATGACACAATATCCTAGACAGTGATTGACTGCCATGGCCAAATGTCATTACTGCAGCATAATACCATAAAAAAGACTGAGGGTAATTTTTTGCTGGAAAATACCCTTAATCATTTTCTGTCCAAGCCACTTATCCCCTTTCTGAATAGGCACATTTCCCTTTTCCTTAGCACAAGAGGGTGTAAACGCTAAAATGCTTTCTTGCACTCGGTTATTCTAAACATTTTTTCTGTAATATATTTATTTTTAAGTCCTTTTTATATTAAATTTTTTCATAAAATCAGGGAAATAAGAAAATTAAATAGTCTGTTTTTTATTTATGTATTTTTAACAGCAAAAGTAGTGCTAAAAAAATTGTGTAATCGTGTCATTTTTCCATCATGGATGTTTATATAAAAGTGATAAAAAGTTTTTGGGGGCATGGCTAAAAGTTGCAGTTTGGGCTTTTAGTGTGCATTCACATGGCAAAGACAAACTACAGGTTGGAATTTCAGACCGGTATTATGTCTTTTTTTGGCACGCAGTGGGATGGATTTTGTCTGCAGTTTGCGGACCAAAGCCATCCCCCTTTGCACCCCCATGTTCATGTTCTGCCCGAAAACTGTGCGAAAGAATGAACATGTTCTAAGTTTATAGGAATGTCGGTGTGTCAAAAACCGTCCGTCGGAAAATCCATTCAGTGTGGACTGCAGAACGGATTTTCTATTTAAATCAATGTAAAAGGTTGACAGTCGGTTTACAGACGGCTTTCAAATCCGAGAACCATCTGTAAAACAGACTGAAAACCCTGCCATGGGACAAGCCCTGAGGGCGACATGTATGCATATCTAAATCGATATAGAGGAGTGTAGAATGCGACAGTATATATGAACCTATCATATGAGGGTTCTTAAATCTGGCATGTGGTATCCTTACATAGCATAGTATATCGTTGTCGTATATCACATTTTTGTTTTAATTTTCCTAATTTCCTCTGTAACTGGGGCTGATATACTGTATAAGCCCCGTTTACAGGGAAAACAGCTCTCTGAACTCACTGCAGAGCTGATCTGGGTTTGTTAAGATTAATGTGCAGCTGAAAACTCTGCAGATATCCCAGAATGTCTGTGCAGAGTAAAACAACCGCTGCCCGGATGCATACAGTCTATAGACCATCATCAACCAGTTAAAAAATTAGGGTTTTATCCACATTTTTAAGTTAATCATTGTTTTTTACTTTTCACCTTCTATATCTGTTTAACAAGAGATAAAGCAGGAAGCTTGTGGGTGGCAGTGCTAGCCTGGAAATCCCTTTTAGGATTATACTGCCTCAAATTATGATTTCTAGGTATTGATGGCTCAGAGTGAAATTATTTAGAAATATTCTAAGAAGGTAACTGATAACTGAGCACTATGACTCATAATCCAGAAAACATCCATTTGTTGTTTTTGTAGAACCAAATGTTATCATTTTTCCTTGGGACTTTAAATTATAATAACCCAGCCCAGTGAATGATGAAGCATCTTTAGAAGCAAGATATACAGTATACCTGTATAGTTGAGCCAAGAAGTATTTGGACAGTGATAAAAGTTTTTATAATATACCCTTTGCATATAGCGTGGGATTCAGTCTCTTTCCTCAGGTGCACTTTACAGATAAGTGCTGAAGAATATATTTCAGACAAAAGTTTAATGATTTTTTTTATATGCAGCAATCTGTGCGACTGTAAATGGCACAATAGCCTAGTGGTTACACAAGGTGGGAAAGTTTCTTGAAAATGTTACATATAGCACGAAAATAGTAGGGACAAAAACCGTATTCATCAGCTTAGCTTACTGTCAAAGTCCTATTTGCTTTACAGGAGCCCCTTCTGGTCTACATGAAAAAACTTTGAGATTCTTGGTTCACATATTTTTTTATAAAAAAAATGCTTAAGCCGCCCACGAACTTACAACGTGATCTCAGGTCGGGCGGTCCTACGGTATCTTTACCTCTCAATAGAGCCAAATCCAGGCCTCACACTGGGTTAACCGACCTCCATTATCCAGAGAGAAAGAAAATAAAAAAACACCAAACCTGCAAGCTGCACTTTTTTAACAGCCTGTGAAAGTGGGCGTGGTGCAGGAAACCAAAATGGAGGCACCCCTTCCTCCTCATATAGATTAAAAGCAATATACGCCAAATACAACATATGGTTCTGCACAAAAAAAAACATTTCTGGTCTACCGAACACAAGACCATACTTGTTCTGTAGTTTTTGTCTTATATCTGGCATCCACTTTCCTCCGTCAGCACCGGAACTAAAGGGCAATGACCTAGACATAGTTTCTAATTAATCTAGTGCCAGGTTTGTATTTATGGCATGACTAACACCACTAAGCCCACCTTCAATTCTTTTTCCAAAACAGTTAGGAGATATTTTGGCATATCTTGACCTCACTCATAAGGATCTCACTTTAGAAACCCTTCCAATATCTCATGGGCTCAGCCTATTGTTTACAGGACAGTCCCAATCTGGCCTACTACCCAGTCATATTAATCAAGGCCACACTTACAATCCAAACTCTTGCGGCCTGTTGGACACCCAATTTTCAGTGTAGCTGGCCATCGGTCCACCCGGGCCAGCAATTCCCCCTCAGCTTCCAAAACAGATTCAACTTCACATGCCTCCCAAGTGTCCTGAATTCAATGGGACAATACCAGATTCCAGGGGTTGTCCCGCTATGTACTGGCTTACTGCCCAGCAACGTACTCTTGTAGGTTGTGTGATGGAGGCTGCATGTATCACACCCGTATATGCCATGCACTTTTATAGGATGTGGCCTACTAGGCATCAGGGAACTCCTCCTGACACAGGTGGTGTGATAATATCACTATATCACGCCGCCTGAACTGGACAGCCCTGAAAGGAGTCAGCGGCTCGGTGAGGGGATGGGGAGAGGTAAGTTTTTTTTACCTAATGCAGGGCTTTCCAACCCACCTAAATAAAGAGTGCTTACCTACCTAATAGAGGGGCTTACCTCTCTGTCTACATATGTCAGTAAACTACTTCACCGCATCAATGGGAGAATGGATGGAGCCATAAAATCCTCAGTGACAACCTCCTTACTTACACCAGAATGTTAAACATGGGCCATGGCTGGGTCTTCCAGCAAGACAATGACCCAAATCATACAGTCAAGGCAACAAAGGAGTGGCTCAAAAGAAGCACATTAAGGTCATGGAGTGGCCTAGCCAGTCTCATGACCTTAATCTCATAGCAAACTTATGGAGGGAGTTGAAGCTCTTAGTTGCCAAGCGACAGCCTCAAAATCTTAATGATTTAGAGATAATCTGCAAAGAGGAGTGGACCAAAATTTCTCCTGACATGTGCGGAAACCTCATCATCAACTAGAAAAAAACGTTTCACTGCTATATTAAGTCTTGGCTCTGGGAAGGTGGGGATGGAAAAACGAACAAGAAAAAAAAAAATAGGCCTTGGCGTTAAGGGGTTAATTTTTGTATCAGTTTTCCTCTTCCCATAGAGCTTAAACTTCTCAATAATATGTGGAACTGTAGTACCAGGAATATTAAGCTGTTTGGAGATTGTCTTACAGCCTTTACCTTTAACGTGTTTGTCTAGAATTTTCTTTGTAATCTGCTGAGAAAACTCTCTCCTTAGCACTTCCTTTGATCGATGTGTAGTGTGGTACACACCATGATACCAAGCAGCATAGTGACTACATTTTATCTTTTAAATAGGCAGACTGCGTGACAAGTTTGAAGTCACCTGGGATGTTAATTACAACATGCAAATTAGTTTATCATGTCCCTATGGTCAAATTATTTTAAAATCCTTTTTAGGGGTACTATCATGTTTGCTCAGCCAGTTTAATTTTTTCCTTTTTCTGATGAATCACCATGAGAAATGTGAAAAAAGACAAAAAGTCAGCTCAACTGTAGCTTGCTGTAGCAATCAACACCAGTTGCTGGATGCATGAAGAAGTCCAAAGCTCAGGGGCAGCATCACATGTAGATAACATTTTCAAAACTCCAGCATCCACGAAAATTGAGTAAAACCTTTGTTTCTTTATTAATCCAAAAATCATATTACAATAACAATGAATTATACATCATATAATCCATGTTTTGTACATGATATAAACCGTGTTTCAGAGAAAAAACCTTCTTAGACCTATATTTAGACCCAAGGGTATACGTGTACCCAATTTAAAAATCATTTGCTATTCTCAGTTTAATAGTTTCCTGAGAAGGTCTCCTCCCCTGCTAGATTCTTTAACCCTTTTAATGCTTTGAAGTGTTATCAGCATGTTCCAACAGAAATGTTTGAAAACCATAGAAACCTTTGTAGTAGGAGTTTTTGGAATGTCAAATAAAGGTCTTCTAATCCTAACTTTCAAAGGCGTTGTGGCACAGCCAACATTTTGCAGACTACACTCCGAGCAAGTAATTAAATAAACCACTGTATTTTTCGGACTCTAAGATGCACCGGATCATAAGTCGCACCTACGTTTTAGAGGAGGAAAATAGAAAAAAAGATTTGAAATAAAAAGTGTGGGCTGGAGAGTGGTTTTTGTTTGTACTATTTTGGGATACATGCGACATTTTGATCACTTTTTATTCCAATTTTTTTGGGATATGAATTGACCAAAAAAACCACGTTTGGGATTTTCTTTCTTCTATGTACAGTGTACGGGATGTTCCGTATCAGAGGAGCAGAGTAATAGATGTCAGCTCTCTAAACCTAAGGGGCACAAATAACGAATGGCTGGCACTCGCAAGCGAATATTGCTTTCTTGGGTGCTTGTCAATAAAACAGACAGTCTATAGAAATTTGACAGCACTCCAGTTTGAGATGCAACAAAGTAATCAAATTTATTTCAACATGCTCCAAAAAGGTTATATACAGGTATAGTGACAGAAGCTGGTTTGACGTTTCGGTCAGTATGACCTTTTTCAAAATGCGTTATCATTGAAGAGGCATACAGGGAGACGGAAAAGGGCCGTGGCCCAGGAGCAATGGAGCTGTACAGACATGCTGGTTTCTCCCACCAGAGGAGGGGCCTTCCATATCAGAGGAGCAGAGTAAGGCCCTGTTCACACGGCGGTTTTGGCCACGGGTTTTGCCGCTGCTCTCGCCGCGGTTCCCGTGGGCGACCCCTCGTTGAGCCGCGTCGCAAACTCGTGGCTCCTGACGCGGGTTTGCGGTGCGGGCGGTGGGCGTGGTCTCAGCACGGGAGGGGCGTGGTTTGGGGCGCAGCTTGCGCCGAGGGTTTGCCCCCATGCAAATTAATAGCAGGGGGCAAACCGCGCCGCAAGCCGCGTCCCAGCCGCGCCGCCGCGCAGAGCACTCCCTGTCAGGAATTGACAGAAGAGTTCTGCACACGCGTGGGTTTGGCCGCGGCCCCGGAGCCGCGGCCAAACCCGCGGAGTGTGAATATTAACGCGGTTTCCCATAGGAAATCATGTTAATAAACTAGACGCGATTTGGCCACGGTTTTGGCCGCGGAAACCGCGTCGGAACCCGCGGCCATAACCGCGGCCACATCCGTCGTGTGAACGCGGCCTAATAGCTGTCAGCTCTCTAAACCTAAGGGGCAGACATGCTGGTTTCTCCCCACCAGAGGAAGCCACCTATCAAATATCTGGTAATATCCTTCTTTCTCTTCATGGAATAAGTTTCGGAAGCTATACTAAATATTATCAAGAGGGTGGCATGACATCTGTACTGCCTCTCTGATGTAGATATCGTTATTGAAAATATCTTGCTGTTGCCTTTCTTTCATGTATATTTGGCTACCGAAAATATTTTAGTAATTAGAAGTTATATACCTACTGCATCTTATATTCTGTTGTGTGTGGATTATTGAGATATCCTATATTATCCTGCTGGTGGTTATCTGATATTGTTCATTCTTGTGGGACCTTTAGTGGCATATTTTGGACCACTCTGGCTTAATTTGCTCTGATGAATACTCGAATGGGAGGAGGAAATTCGTCGGCTGTGTTTAGATAATGTTGGTCCTATTGGGGACTATATGTGATCAATAATAATACCACCTTATCTTGTTCTTTTACTATATGTTGAATTAGGATTTCATCTTATCAGAAAAAGTTAACTATATTATATTGGATATAGAGCTTATTGGTATACCTATTATCCGTACATGTAGTATCAGTTTTTATTGGTGGAGCTAGGTTAGCTTATTTCAGGGGATAATAGGGTCTTGTATATAGGATAGGTTCCAGGGGGAGTCGTCCTTATTGGGACGGGTGCTCCTTATGTTTTGGTAGGTAGGGAATTAGTATAGTGTTATTAGGGGTAGTTTAGGGCGTTGTAGGGTTTTTAGATAATTATTTATTAAAGGTTATCTTTTATCTTGTGTTAGGCTATCCCTCTCTTTACTAGTTAATTTGTGTTTGGGTTTTTTGGGATTGCTGACAATCTATTATCTAGTGGACTACCCCGGTCCTTTATCTAGTTTGGGGTTTGTTGTTTTGGTTGCTCATCCACAACTACCACAAAAGACTTCAAGCTGTCATTGATGTTAGAGGGGGCAAAATAAGACATAAAGAACTAGGGGATGTGAACCTTTAATCAGGGTCATTTGGATATTTTTGGTTGTCATTATGATTTAAAAAGAGAAAACACAGTAGTTTGACAATAAATGGATTCACCCAACCACTAACCATGAGTGGAAAAAAGTTTTTGTGTTATAATTCATATTCTTAGATTTTTACGGAAGTCTAACAATTATATGTAACTACTTTATTTTTTTAATTGTAAAATGGCAATTTAAACTTTTCAATATTTTTTTTACCCTAATACTTAGTCCCCCTTAGTTCTTGACCACTAGGGGGCGCAATCCCTTGTCCTATATACAACAGTACTATTGTACTGCTGTATATAGGATTTTCACTTATTACCTGCCTATGGCAGGATGTAATAGGTTTACATACATGGCAACTGCGGAACCCTGCATGAGGCTTCCTGCTGCCATGGCAACCGATCACTCCCAGCAATTACGTTGCAGGGGAGTTATCGGATATAGTAGCAGTGCCTAGCATGACCTCCTTTACTTAAGTCTAAAAGTTCTGGATAATGGGTTACTTGCATAAAATATGTGACAATGATCCAAAGCCTACATCACACCTCCAGTGTGCCAGTGGGAATAGTAAATTCATTTTGATCAATTGCACTGTTGTGTGGTACCAGAACATCAGAATTTTAGACTAGTATTCCTGGTATTTAATACACTGGGAGGATTTTGTGGCATTACGCCAGATAATTTGCCACATACTCAGATGGAGCTCCCTGCCCAAATATGCTTCCCATTTATGCATACGGTATATGGAAGTCGATGATTAGAGTCTGAGGGAGGGTTGTTAAAAATAGGGTAAATAGAACAAACTAAAGCTCTATTTGAAAGGACCCACTTTTCACATTCATTTAGAAGGAGACGGGGATCATCAGTTGAGAAGAGCCATAAAGAGACGTCAGGAGGTGTTTCATCTGTAGAGAATAGTAAAGTGCCCCCTGCACGCTGCTTCTGGAGATCTAGAAAATAAATCCGTTCCCTAGATCGGAAGTGTGTGACATCCACAAATTGGAACAGTCCTTGGCTTATCCAAGGGCCCTAAAAAGAAGTGGAAGAGCTCTCTGGTAGCAGCAGGGTTTACACAAAAGACATTAAAGGTGAGGCTTTAGATGGAAGTTCCCATTTCTAGTAAACACCATTGGCTTAGTTGGTCCATGCGAAGCATTGGGTCCTCCTCATTCTACAGAAAAGAACTTGGATGCATGGGTGCTATCCACAGTTTTTCTATTTCCATCCATTCTGCGCAGGCTTTAAATGTAGACCAAGCTGGGATACATGTGAGGTGTGAAGCCCAGTAATATTTAATGATGTTGGGAAAAGCCAATCCACCATGCGCCTTACTCCTCATGACACCCTCTTTGCCAATGCAATGACACCCATACCACTAAACAAAATGAAGCAGAGGAATATTATGCATGACATATGGTGGATGACACGATGAAGCTAGTAAAGTAGCATTACAGGAGGAATCTTCCCGAAAATGGAAACAACTACTTTTCTTTTGTGTTGGTAGTTTAGGGTTCTACTTAAGCATTTGTGGAAGATATCATTTTTGGCTGAGTGTAACGCACAGAGGTAGTGAATCCGCTCGACCACGGCAAGCGATGGTGAAAGCCCTCACCAGGGAGCGGAGTCTAAGTAGAACCCGGTTTTCACCATAGCCCGCCGCAAAGCGGAATGGACTTGCTGCGGCAGGAAACTACCAGGTCGCTTCCACTGGCGGGACTAGCTTGCGGCCAAGTGTAAGTGTGGTACAAAATCGTCAGGCAGAATCGTAGTCGGGGTCAGGCGGTAGATCAGGGCAGGCGGCAGAGGTTCGTGAACCAGAGACAGAAGCTCGGCGCTACGGTACATAGGAATGACAGATGAGGCAGAAACCGCTTTCTCAGTAGGCTATGAAGGCACTAAAGATCCGGCAGAGCGCTGCCGGAGGAGGAGCCCCTAAATAGGGTCAGCGGCCGGCACCAGCCAATTACCGGCGTGCTGGCCCTTTAAATCTGCAGAAGCCGGCACGCGCGCGCCCTAGGGAGCGGGGACGCGCACACCGACCAGCACCAGGGTGCAGGGAGTCAGGAACGTGGACAGGTAAGCTATTGGACTCCGGGGGACGAGTGCGCCCACAGCCTGTCCCACGGGCTGCGCCACCGTCCGTGACACTAAGCAGACCTGTTAGGTGTTTTTACAACACTATTAAGTTAAAGGGCTTTCTTTTTTTTCTTTTAATGTTTCTGAAGCACTGGGGGAGCTGAGTAATGTGCGGTGTCAAGTCCTGAGGGGGTAGAGGGCTGATGTTCTGGGTCTCACCATCTGCCCCATGTATGATGTTTCTTACAAATGAGGAAGAAATAATGAGAAAACTCAAGATTCTGTCATTTACAGACCTTTGTGTGTAAAAATGTTTAGCTGCTTGGGACAGAGCTCATGGCACTGCGGCTGTAGAATCAGAGACATGGTTTGGCCGCAGGTTACACAAACAAGAGGTCAGTGAAATACAGGGCATGTTGTGAGTCACAGGAGCTGATAGCAAATATCCGTGACAATTTGTAACCTTGTGATGTTTTTCAATAACATAAAAATCACCAACCACCATTTCTTTATTTCCAGGCAATATTCTGAAACATCTCACGACCTGTTATTTCACTAAAATAGACAATTCTGGAACATTTTTTTTTATAACTCTGTGTTGTGCTGTTTAAACATATTTTACTAAATCAGTCAACTGGGTGTTACCATTCCAGTTTTTTTTTCCGTATTCAAAAGGCTTTATTGTGAATAAAAAGGGGTATGATAGCAAAAATATACATACAGTATACAATCGACAATATAATCGTGGCATGTAAAAGAAGAAGATCAGATCACATTAAGATCTATATATAAGCAACACAAGAGATCAAATATAGACATAGGGCGACATGTATGATTCTCGCCGCGTCGGAGCGCACCTTCCGGCAGTTTTCCGGCGAAATCTGCGCCTGATTTATGTCGGCGCCGGGGCGCTCATACATACCATGTAAAGTCTGCCTCGCCAGTGTGTGGGGTGCAGTGCGGGACTTAGGCGCAGTGCGGGACTGCGCCTAAGATTCGGCGCTCGAGGTAGTGCGATCATACATGCGGTGTAAAGTCCACCGCGCCTCACCAGTGTGTGGGGCGCAGTGCGGGACTCAGGCGCAGTGCGGGACTACGCCAAACATCTATTCCGATTCGAAACAGGCTGGAAAACCGCGAGAAATCATTAAAGACGTCCGTGTGGAGTATGAATCAAAAAATCACCTTTATAAAGGTGTCAAACATTCTCTGAAAAAAGAGCTGAAACCTACTAAAAAAAATACATAAATAAAATCAGTTTCCAAAAATCTAGAACGGCGCAACATCGGGAATTTGGATATTGGAAATTGCCGGGAAATACAGTAATTCAAATTCTGTAAGCTACTCTCATTGGTCGGCAGAAGCCAGCCAATCAGAATAGGAGAGACATTGAACCATTAAAACCTATGGAGAAGTATGGACCAATCAAAATCAAAGGCGGGACAGTTCAAAATACAGTAAAAAGGCAGAAAAGAGCTGATTGGCTGAGCTAGCGGGGGCTTGGCTATCTCGGCCAATCAGAATAGGAGCGACAGGGACCCATTATAACCTATGGAGAAGTTAGAACCAATCAAAATCAAAGGCGGGACAGTTCAAAATACAGTAAAAAGGCAGAAAAGAGCTGATTGTTTGAGCTAGTGGGAGCTTGGCTATGCCGGCCAATCAGAGCGCGAGCGCTGCAATTCGCCGTGCCGTGATCGTACATGTCTCGGAGTTTTCGAGCGTGCCGCGTCCCGCCCTGGAACGCCTACACCGCGCCCACACCGCGCCCATTGCACGCCCCTTCATGCGAGGCGCAGCTGAACGTGGCGAACGCTGCGCCTAACATCGCATCCCTGCGTCCGACAGGGGATTCGGGCGGGTGAGGCGCAGGATACGCCAGAAAACAGGCGTAAAGCCCATTCATACATGTCGCCCAAAGTCTTTGTATACATGTGATAAGAAGCGGCTAAGTAAGGAAAAATAAGAATGATTTATCATTTTCAAAGCCTAAACAAGAAAAAAACAAAAAGAATATAACCTATCAACATACCAAACCGTGAACCGTGGATACTAGTGCCCAAAGAGAAGTGTCCAACCAGAACTAAAGGGGTCCAGTATCAATGATCAGGTGTACATGCTAAATTCTGAGGAGTTAGTGAAGACGTCCCAGTCCTTCCACACCTCAGCCCATCTCTTCCCCATCTGGCCTGTATCTGATTTCAGCTCTTCCATTCGTTGAATGAAGAAGATTTCTTTAAACCAATCTGAGAGAGAGGGGGGCATAGCGGATCTCCAGAGACGGGGTATAAGTACCCTGGCTGCGATCAACATGAAGACAACTAGGCTGCCTTTCAATTCAGAGGTAGCGAGGGGAATCATTGAGAACAATACGGTTGTCGGGTCGTTTTGCAGTTGTAGGCCTTTGACCGTCCTAATAATGGCAACCACCTTGGCCCAGAACACATATATACTAGAGCAATGCCACCAGACGTGTAACATGGACCCTCTTGCCTGCCCACACCTCCAGCATTGATCCGACACAGACGGGTATGCTTTATGCTGTAAGGTGGGCACTCTATACCAGCGGGATATAATTTTAAAATTTAGCTCTTGCAAATGGCTTGAGATCACTGATTTATAAGCTAATGCGTAAGCCTTGTCCCACTTGTCTTGCGGGATGGGTCTCTGAATCTCACGGCTCCAGCTACCCTGATAGGTGGGCACTTCCGTTATCAAGGACTGGACGATCAAGCTGTAAATCTGTGATATCAAGTGGGTGGGGCTAGATTTAGCAGTACACATGAGCTCAAATGGGCTTAGGGCTCTATGGAGACATAACTTAGTCTTATTCAAGACGTAGAAGTTACTGATCCGCATTTGTTGTAGCCACCCACCTGCGGAACTCCCTAAGATTGCCGTTACTTCGTCCCACGGTTTCAAGGCGGATTCTGTCAGAATCCTGTGGAACTCTAGGGGTTGATAAATACCCTCAGGAGAACGACTTCCTAATGGGGAGATTGCAAGATTACCCCAAATGGGGGTCAGAGGTCCATCTGGGTGGAATAGTCTAGCATGAGAGCTATGAGTTTGCCACGTTAGGAGCATAGTTTGTGAAATTAAAGGTAAGGTTCCTAGTTTTGATTTTGGCAAATTAGAGACTCTCAGCCAAGGAAGGGCCGAAAGCAAGAGCTGGCATAGAGACTCCTCAAATTGAATCCAGACCTTTGTGCTCTTCTGATGAAACCAGTCCACGAATCTAGTCGCCGTAGCAGCCAGGTAATACGCCTTCATATCAGGTAGACCAAGTCCCCCCTCTAATATGGGCCGAATCAGGACATTTTTCGCTATTCTAGATTTCCTGTCGGCCCAGACGAAGGCCATACAGCGCCTGTCCAAGGCCTTAAAGAACGAGCTAGATCTTGCAATTGGGATTGTTTGGAACAGGTAGAGAAGGCGAGGCAGAACGTTCATTTTCAAAATATTGATCCGTCCTAGCCAGGAGAAATCTCTCCTGTCCCATCTGGACATGTCTGAGGTAATGGTACTAAGCAAAGGGGGGAAGTTCAGATCAAATGTTTCGTGAAGATCTGCTGGGACATTAATCCCAAGGTACTTGAACGATTTCTTCGTCCATGTAAAGGGGTACTTTTGTTTCAGAATATCAACGACCCGATTTTCAAGATTAAGGCCAAGTGCTATACTTTTTTGTTAAATTATCTTTAAAGTTACTGAGAGATCCAAATTTATTAAGAACCTTCATCAGGACCGGCAGAGAAATCAGGAGCTGGGACAGATACAGCAAAAGATCGTCGGCAAACGGCGAACACTTATAATGCGTTCCATGAAACTGAAGACCCCTAATGTCCGGATTAGACCCAATAGCTTGTAGAAGGTACCATTCCAGTTTTGAAAGGAAAGACCTGCACACACTGACTTTGTCAGTAGTGATTGGACAATGTAAGACTGTGCAGGATATTCTACCAACTAGTAACACCCAGCTTACAGATTCAGTAATACATTTCTAGGTTGAATAACAGAGGAACAGCACAACACAGAGTTATAAGGGAAGATTCTGCAGAATAGTTTCACAGGGAACACAAGGATTTACTGAAACAGACATGTCACAGGTCCTCTTTAGTTGAGTCCACTTCACTGTCCCACAAAGAAGGCGTGTGCAGTCGAAATACAGCCAATAATGTCACAAGTTGACTGTTTGTTTTAGGCTAATGTAATATGGCAGCTATGCCGCTGTATACCTGCTAGCAGTTACTCAGATTATAGAGATGAGGGAAGGTCCTACATGCCAACACTAACATTTTTCCTTGGAGTTTCCCAAAAACTGGAACACAAAATTGTCAGATTTTTACAAATCCTGCCAAGGAAATGTGCATTCCAAGGTGTATTAGGGTTGTTCCCACGTGGGTCGGAGATGTTCCCTGGAACAGGTCCAAATCTCCTAAATTCATTATTTAAAAGGTTGACAAGTATGAAATGTGAGCCAAGTGGTTACATTTTTCTCTTAAGTTTTTTTTAGCAATCGCACCATTTTTATTACCATGTTATATCCTATTTCTGTGTAGTAATTGCTATATAAATCTTGAAATTGTAGAGTAGGACCAACAGAATTCTTTATGGTAGGCCCCAGCTTTGTTGAATATCACTGAAAAGAAAACATAAGATGTATGAATTGAAACCACATGGTCCTGCAAATTTACAGACATGCCTGAGTCTTATGTTTTAAATCCACAAGTTTAGATGTTTGAGATTTCACATTTTTACATAATTAAACACAGCTGTGAAATAAACTACAATTACCTTCAGGCTATAACAATCTGCAATCTGCCCAGGATCAGACTGTTTCTAAAGTGGCAGTAGCCCCCAAACCTTTTGGGACCTTGAGGTCCTTCAAGGGGTTTTACAAGATTTCTAAAACCCTCCCTACCATCTCCCACTGTAGTAAAATAGAAAATTGACCCATGCTCACCTCTCCCATCACCACCCATCCAATGCTGTCAGAGCTCCAGTGTTCCCTCCCGGTCCCTCACTGATGACATCATGTTCATGGATCACATGATGCTGCAACCAATCACTGACCTCTGTGGTCACATGCTGTACATGCAGGTATGTGACTGTTGTGGCAAGGGATTGGCTGAAGCATCATGTGATCCATGAACGTGACGTCATCAGTGAAGGACCAGAGGGAACAAGGGAGCTCTGGCAGCGCTGGATGGGTGATGAAGGGAGAGGTAAGTATGGGTCAATTTTCTATTTTAGTACAGTGGGAGGCGGTAGGGTTTTTTTTTAAATGTCTTGGAAAACTCTTTAAAAAGCATTCCCTTCATTAAAGTAAAATGTAACTGGAAATATCAGATCTGGAGTCAAAAGTATCAAATAGTGGTTGCTGAATTTTAGTGATAAATGCTGAATAGTATTGCACCTTGGGATTTGGGTATGACTGGTTCGGCTGGACCTGAATGCAGTAAAATAATTAATCACCAATCTTTTTCCAGGCAGGAAAAAGGAAGTGTATGTGATCAATGAATGAGGCTTTCCGTTCTCCTGTTTTGAAAATGTCTGGCCAAACCAACTGTACCTAAATTACAAATGGGAAATTCAACCATTTCAGTTTTGCAAAAAAAAAAAAGAAGCTTCTTCAAATGCATGTGTTTTTTGAGCATTTTTTGTTTCGCCAAAAACTCCAGCAACCAGATGCTAGTTAATTTAAAATCTATAAAGAATGAAAGCATGTGCTCACCATAATATTGAGGGTTTCAGTTTCTAGAGGCAATTCCACGAATGTCTCAATGATGCCAATGGAGGAAAACCCGTGGAAAAGGGCAAAGTAAGTATTAAGGAGAAACACCTGAAAGAATACAGAAAGAATCGACAGAATATGCAGCCAATCAGTTCTGAGTTCATCGGTCAGGTTTTTGCTTTTAGGGCATGTCCCAACGGCACGGGTTTTCGGACGGTTTTTCAGCCGGTTTGTGGTTTTTCAGACCGCCTGAAAAACCGGCCGAAAATTAGCACAATTGTGCTCTATGGAAAACCCGTGCGCAGTCCCCACGCACCAGGTTTTCCCCCGGCGGTTTTGCCGCCCGCGTCTGCTCAAAAAACATTGAGCAAGCCACCCATTCCGTCCGAAAACCGACGAATCTGTGCTTCTCATGGGAGGGGGGAAGGCTCTTCCGCTCATTGCGGGAGAAAAGCCGTCCCCCTCGTGGCCGTGGGGACGGGCGCAAAACAGGACAAATACCGGTCGGCAAACCGGCCGGTATTTGTCCTGTGCCGTGTGAACGCGCCCTTAGCGTGCATTCATTTTCTCCGTGACCATTCTACAAGTAAGAGCGTTTAGTGCTCGAAACGCGTTAGTTAGCATGGAGAACCTTTGAACAATTTTAACATGATTTTGAATTAAAGGATATTTTTTTATATTCAATTTTTCGTGCCAGAGCTTCTAATCTTTTTTCGATTTTGTTGCAATGTATAACTCTATAGGCCTTATGTATGAAACTGTCTAGCAGCAAGTCTGTCTTTGTTGCCCATAGCAAAATCACAGCTCAGCTTTTATTTCATAAAGTGCTTTGGAGAAATGGAAGCTGTGATTGGCCGTTATTGGCAACAAATACAGTCTTACTGCTAGTCACTTTTCATATCATCGCCCTATGTGTCCATGTTTTAAGTAAACTATGTCCCAGTAAGGCCATGTGCCTGTGTTTCTGATATAAAACAGATGTTGCTTTTTTTGTAGCATTTTTTTTTGGTGACAGCATTTTTTAAAAATACGCCATGCTCTAAGTCACATATTTCAAAATCAAGGTCCACAGGCCTGCTCCATCATTTTATGGGGCCAGCAGGAGCTTAGACACAGCGAGCAGGGATAGACAAGGTTCAGATGCAGAGAGAATACTCTCCACTTTCCCTGGAAAACACAGCCAGTGCTTGGCAGAGGTGAAAACGACAGCACGGGGAGCAAATGCCATCTTGGATTTGGAATTTTGGTGTGCGCCTCCACAACACTCTGCTCAGCAGGTGCTGACACAGCCCTACCCAGGTACCCTAGACATCCTCTGATGTGGGAAGCTTAGTGCTAAAGAAGTAGAAGGGGCTAGATACTTTACACCTCAAAGGACATATTGGCCCTTTAGTGACCACGTGGTACAACAAAACATATCTGGTGGAACAATTTACTTTATCAGCAACCTAGAGAAAAGGTACATACACCATAAGTGTGGCACGTATTTGTAACTGATTTCCCAACGGATTCACCATCTCCATTCATTGTAGGTGGTGAATCCGTCCGTAAATAATTGACATGCACATTGTTTTTCCGGCCGGATTGCCGTCGTCAATCCGCGGCAGCAATCCGGCACGGAAATACGCGTCGTGTGAACGATGAGCCGTATTTTCTATTGAAATCAATAGAAAATAGGCTGTTACTTATTTCTGACTGATTTGCCGACAGATTGACGATCGTCAATCCGTCGGCAAATCCGCGGCGAAATAAGCCGTGTGAACAAGGCCTTATACAATCTTACAGTAGATGGCAACTATAATCCGGACATGGTCCTCAGTGAAAATTAGTTTGACACCTCTGCTGTAGGTGAAGCATTTTTTTCTTGTGGTCTGTAGTGTTTTTCTCCCCATAGACCTCCATAGGTTTTTTCTGCATTAAAAAGGCATGCATTTACGGGTGCATTTTTGATCTTTTTTTTTTGTAGCATTGTTTCTGTTGTAAGGTTGCAACAGCAGGAAGGGTATATAACGGTGTATATACTTCTCTCGTGCTTCCCCCACACTCTGGAATGCACTGCCCCAACATATCAGACTCTCTTCCACTCTCACCAGCTTCAAAAGCAACCTGAAAACCCATTTCTTCAGGATTGCCTATAACCTACAATAACCTTGCTGCCACTGTACTACCCCACAAACAAACATGTCTGCCCCTCACCTCCTGTCTCTTCCCTCCTCCTTGTAGTCTGTAAGCCCTCGCGGGCAGGGTCCTCTCTCCCTCTGTACCAGTTGTAAGTCATTCATTGTTATTATTGTACTCATTTGACATATTATGTATGTGACCCCCCTCGAATGTACAGCGCCATGGAATTAATGGCGCTTTAAAATAAATGCTAATAATAATAATAATAATAATATCCCGCCCAGAGTCCTTACTTGCACCTTCAAATGTCCGGACACATGCCCCCAAGGTAAGGAGACTTGAGGGAATGAAAGGCCAATATTAGATAGGTGTCGACAGTATAGACTGTCGACATATGTTTAACGTTTAATATGTTAGCATGGCTTCCAGCCATTCCCGGGTCGGCCTTTCATTGGGAGTGAGCATAGAGCAGGGTGGGTGCTCACTCCCCATGGTTCCACTCCAGGATTTCCCTGGAATATATAAGTCAGCAGGGAAGCTGACTAGAGGGCGCTACAACTCCCAGGCTACCTTTAAAGGGAATGTGTCATCAAAAATTAATTATTGTTTAACTCACGTTTTTATGTCAAACACATTTTTTAAGAATTTTTGGTTATATTTCTTTTTAATTTTTCATATCACTTTCAATATTTTTTAATAATGCTTAAGTCCTGCAGTTTTCACTTTGGCCACTAGGCCTTGTTTGCACAGCTTTAACAGCAGTCAGAGAGATACTTTACAGCAGCTTCATGCACATAGGAGTCTTAATACTGTTTCTGTCCCATAGACTTCAATAGGACAGTTTTCTAGTCATGCTGTGTGACCTAGGAAGAATTCACTCTGCAGGGAGGAGGGGGGTGAGAGCTGTGACTATCTCCTCTTGTGACTGGTGGATTCTGTGTTATCTATTCACTCTGGTGTCTCCTTTCAGTTTGACCCTCCTTGTGTTAATAATGAACACACTGCTGAAAATCTTTATCTATAGGGCAGGAAGTGTCAGACTGTTATTAGGCTTAGGCCTCGTTCACACGGCTTATTTGGGGACGGATTGGCGCCGTACTCCGCGCCAGATTTGCGCTTCAGAATGCTCCATCCTTCCTGTCATTACGGTATCACCTCTAAGAGAACAGGGGAAATTCCCGTCGCCTCCTCCCCGCTCGCGAATCCGCGCGGGGGGAGAAAGTGACTTCACATTATCCAGGGGGAAAAGGCCCCGGGGGAAATAATGCAAGTCTAATGGGCCGGGAGCGGGCCCCGCCCGCGCTCCGGCCCCGCCCCGTCCCGCCCTATTCAGGGCGGATTGTGAGGCCAATACGGCTACAAATCCGTCGGGAATAATCCGGAACAGGCCTAGTGGGCCAAGTGAAAACTGAGGACTTAATAAATTTTAAAAAACATATGAAAGTGTATGAAATTAAAAAAAATAAACCTAAAATTCTTTAAAAATGTTTTTAAACATAAAAAGTGATTTAAAAAAAGTCATTTTTTTTGAACACTTCCTTTATCGAGAGGGACAAGGGGAAACCGGGCGGGAAACTTACAACTTTTTAGTAAGTTGGTCTTGTTAGTTGAGCCCACGGCGGGCTTTATTTGTTTTATGTGAAAGCCTTGAAACTTCTTGTTTGTTTGCCTGCTTAAATAAATAAGAGGCCCTGAAAATTTGCATCTAAGATCTGTTTTGCTGAAAAACATGTGTGTCACGATCCCAGAGCCGCCAAAGCTCACACTGTATAGCAAATTATTTGATGGATCGCATTGAATAATGCATGAAAATACACATGAAGCCTATAAAGAAAAAACTCTGCAGTTTTTGAAGTGTATTTTTTGGCACAAAATATAAGTGGGAAGTGACCTCATGCAATCACGAATGATTGCTATTGGAAGTTATCACGCAGCTTTCTACAAATGAATAGCAATTAATATGATTAAATCCGGCCTTGCTGTGTACAGTTTGGTCACTCTCTTGCTTTGTCTCCTCTGCTGCCTCTCAGTATTTGTGTCTGTATTTACTGTATTGCAGTCATGAAGGTTGTTTCTCTGGATGAGATCCTCTACAGGGGCCAGTTGATTGTTATTGATCTCTGCTATATTTTTTCCTGCCACCTGCACGGTTTCACTGCACAGCCCAGCAAACATTGTTTATCTGTTATAAAAGTTTTCTCTGTGGTGGGATTTTTGGCTCTTCCTATTCATGAGTTGATGGGTGTGGGCTCTGGCAGCAGGTTATAGAGCTTGCTGTTTCTAGAGAAGTGAGCGCTAAAGTTCACAGCTGCTGTGGGATCTGGTGTGGCCTCTTGTTGGATTGTGTTTAGCTGATATCTAATCCTTTGTTACACAGCAATATTTGCAATGATGAGATTTGAAGCGTCTGCCGGAGTCTCTTGGTCCAACATTTTATGCTAAACTTCCTACTGTTATGACATATATCTAGGAAGGTTAAATAGATGGTGTGCATGATGCCCAGACCCCACACCAGATTTGATTATATAGTCATACAGCAACTGAGTAGTGAGAGATATTTAGTTTAAATGGGTTTTACCATGAAGGCATTTCATGTTCTGCTTGCTTTCTTTATCTTTTAGAATTTTGAAGAGTGGACGTGTATAATTTGTTTGAACTGCATAGCATGTGACCCAGCATGCCTTTCTCTAGAGTGCTATATTTACTATTTTGCCATAGGCAAACTTAAACTCTATCAGTTCTCAATCTACCGAACACTAAAACGTAACTTTTATTATGTATAACACTTAACCTCTGTACACACTATTTAAAAACCTGATTTCTATCCTCTCAATTTATCATTTTCTAATTGTGAAGGAATAACTCCTTTTGTATTATCAAGTCTGGTGGAACACCACCTATTAGCAGGGAAACCTCATATATACAGTGATTTATTAACTCCAGTAAGGGATCCCAAGCATTCTACTTGGGCAATCTTCCCTAATCCAATGGACATAAAACATATAAGGTTTCCATTGTGAGACCCTCTGCAGCGGGTGACACTGAGGGAAGAGTTGAGAAATCACAATTTAAAATGTCATGCCTGACTTCCCCAACATGTTTAACCAGCTAAACTGACTTCATCAGGGGTTAGAGGTCACCCCTTTTTTTTTGAGGGGGGGGGTGCTTTTCTGCAGTGTTTGACTTATTAGTAAGAAGTACAGAGGAGGGAGTAGATTGACTGCACCTGAGGTTGAACAATCACTCAACAGTGAGTGTGTGTGATTACTAGGCTGCGAATAGACTGACAGTAGCTACCTGAGAGAAGAGGGAAAGTCTGAGCAATTTGACGTTTGCTTTGTAGACCTAGCTTTACAGGTAAGTTATCTTGTTGCAGATATATATGTGTATATATTCTATTTGGAGAGAGAACTGTGGGGCGATATATCTCTGTAGACCCTAGCGGTGCCATTATCGTTTTCGCACTGGTCTGCTAGTGGAGGCTAGGCATGATTGGGTGGCTTAGGTGTGGCTAAACAAAATAAAACTGCTGTAGGCCACCTATATTAACGCACAAAAGTGAGTACACCTGTCACGTCAAGGGAGGTGCAGTGAGCCCTAACTGGAACCCAGCCCATTTGTCCCTGCCAATTTTACGGCGCCCGGGGGCAGAGGGCAACTGGGGCGACAGCCCCTGCGTTTCAAAAGTGCGGGCCGGAGACCAAATGTAAAACCCAGCCCAAATTTCAATTTTCAAATAGGAACCCAAAGCACAAACAAACCCAAAGAAAAAAACGAAAAACAAGCCGAGGCCCAAAAGCCAAAGGGAAGCAAACAAAAAATCAGGAGACAACCGGGAGTCGGGAAGAACAACCAAAGGTCGGGTAATACGGTTAGCAAAACAAAAAAACAAAGAACAAGAAACACAAGGTAGCCGGAAAATATCACAAGCGCAGCAGCCTTTCAGGGATTTTAAAGGGGTTTCCCCGGATACCGCCCCGCAACTGATTGGGCGGCCCCCGGGGCCTCCCATTGGCTGGTGCACTCGCCCCCTGTCGGGAATTGGGCTGGGCGCCCTGTCACTCACAAGCTGCCCAGCAGCAAGTAGTACAGGGGGGAGCGCACATCAGCTTTTTTGGGAGCACAGTTTTAGCCCGACAGAACCCCCCTTTTAAGGAGGGGCCCTGGCCCCTTTTCCCTGGGTTTTTTTTTTCTAACTCCCCCTTTTATCGACCGGAGAAGGAGCCTAGAGGGGGGAGTCACGGGCAAAATATACTTTTACAAGTGCATGACGGGACACTTTAAAGTAGAACAAGAGAAGAGGGAAATTTCACCGATAAGCCCCCGGGGTTAACCACCTCCTGAACCACATACGGACGTTCGGGTAAAAGGGGAGGCATAGTTAAACAGGAGAACGAGTTTTTAAAATTTACCCGAGCATCGACTTAAACAAACCCGGGCCAAGGCCTCAAGGGCCCCAACCGCTTCCAGATAGAACTTTTCCTTTGCACTTCATTTTTTCCCAGCATTTTAAGGGAGACATTGCCCAACACCCGTTGTCCCCCCCGGGACAAATTTTCCCCCTGAATTCCTTTAAAACACGGGATTATTTTTTCGGGAGCCAAGGGCACCCCCCCAAACCCCACACTCAGGGGCCCCCCCACCATGACAAAAGAATACACTTTTCTTTTATGTAGGGACCCCGCCACCATCCCCACTCGGGGTTTACAATAGGGGGATTGCCCCCAGCTAGTGGAGTGGAGTCAATAGCCACTACCCGCAGCGGTCAAAAAGGGTCAAAAAGGTTGGCCCAGCCCTTTGGCAAAAGGGCATCAATAAAATTAGAAGCTAAACCAAAATTCAAAAAACCACTCCCAAAAACCAAAAAGCGACAAGTATAAATCTTAACGGGGTACACAATTTAAAAGATACAATGGGAAATCCCCTTTCTCGCCTAGGTGATCCCCTGCTGACCACCTGGGCGTTGGAGTTTTTCCAAACCTGGTCTTCCGTTTGGACCTTTCCCCGGGAATTCTGTGCCCCATCTTCCCCATAGAAGCAAAACCCCCTGGAAAGCCCCGAGTAATCCCAAAGGGCACTAGCCGCAGGACAGAAAAAGCCCCTACTTGCATGGGCTCCTCTGGGTTTTTCGTCCCGAAAAAACGGGTTTTTGGGGTGACCCCCGGTGTGGACCCCCGGGGGGGGGAAACCCTTTTTTTTTCCGTCTCTCCCTAAAAAAATCTGTCCAGACGAACGGCCCCGTGCCCCTGGGCCCCCACTAAAGTACCAGGGGGGGGTAAAACCACCAAATAAATCCTTTTACAAAAAACACAACCCTAATCTAAACTGAAACTGAAGCTCGTCCCTTCCACCCCGAAGGAACGACCCCGACGAAAATTTCCCTAGCAAAATCTCCCCCCACAGTCTTTTTAAACCCCCCCAAGGTGGTTCCCCCTGAGCCTTCCCACAGCTTCCCTATCTTTGGGCATTAAAGAGTACCCCTAAAGCGGGAAAAAAACCTGTCCACAAAACATTCAGGTGAGTCCCCAAACGGGAACGAAAATGCCCACCCGGGGGGGGGCCCCCGCAATTTAAAGGAAAAATAACAATTCCCAAACCCTTTTTTCCCCATTCCCTTTAGGTAAGTGGGCGGACCTAAAATACAGCGGCCAAACCCCCTCTAAATTCCACAAAGGCCCCCCTGTTACCTGCAAACCTTCGGGAAAATGGGAATGGGGGTTTTCCCCCGGAAGGGAAGGTAAAAGCAGGGGCCCCTGACTTTGGGGGACCTCCCGTTTTTCTACCCCAGCGCCAATCCGGGCTGCTGGGTTCCCCCGCATCTGTTTTACCAGAGCTGTCATGGGTCCTAGGGGGGGAAAAAACATAACGGTTTCCCCCTGTGATACTGTACGTCGGGGGGTGCAGTGGCCCTAATGGAACCAGCCCACTGTCCCTGCCACTTGACGGTGCCCTGGGCGGCAGACGGCAACGGGCGCAGTCCCTGTGTTTCAAAAGTGCGGGGGCCCGGGAGAAGCAAGAATAGTCAAACAGTCCAGGTCAATATCAAATAGGAAGCCAAAGCCAAAATCGAACCAGAGGAAAAAAGAAAACAAGCCGAGGTCAAAGCCAAAAAAAGCAAAAAATCAGGAGACAACCGGGAGCAGGAGAACAAGCCGAGGCAGGTATACGGGTTAGCAAAACAAAAAAAACAAAGAACAAAAAAAACACAGGTAGCCGGGAATACAAGGCGCAGCAGTCAATTTTCAGGGATTTTAAAAGGGTTTCCCCGGATACCCCCCGCAACTGATTGGGCGCCCCGGTCCTCCTTTTGGCGGGTGCACTCCCCCCCTGTCGGGAGTGGCGGGTCTGTCACTCACAGAGCGCAGCAGAAAGGTATCAGGGGGAGCGCAATCCTTTTGCAGCCGTCTGCAGTCTGGCACAGCTCCCCTGACAACACCCCTACAGTTTTGTAAATCTTGAAATTATATTTTTTTTATGGGGGCAACACGAAGATATGAACCTTATACAATGTAAAGTAGTCATTTAGGCCTGTAAAACCCTTTTTAAATTTGGTGTGCCCTCAAAACAACTCAACACACAACCCTAAATTCTAAACCATTGGAACAAAAGTGAGTACACCCCTAAAAAATTTTGGAAAAATTTGTCCCCAAATTGCCATTTCCCTTTCAGGGTGTATGTGACTCTTTAAGTGTTAAAAAGGCTCAGGTGTGTATGGGGAGCAGGTGTGTTAAATTTGGTGTTATGGCTCTCACACTCACACAAAAAAAGAAGCATGGTGACCAAGACCATACAACGGTTTAACAAGACAGATTCCACTTAGAACAGGCATCACCATGGTTGACCCAAGAAGTTAAGTGCAAGTTGTCAGCGTCATATCCAGAGATGAATGCTGCCAGAGGTTACAGTTGTAGGGGGTCAGTCTTTCGGTGCTCAGACCATACATCGTACACCGCATCAAACTGGTCTGCATGGCTGTCGTTCCCAGAAGGAAGCCTTTTCTAAAGATGATGCACAAGAAAGCCAGCAAACAATTTGCTGAAGACATGCAAACTAAGGTATTTTTGCATACTGGTGTCAACTGGTACTTATTTAGGTGCAGTTTTTTATCATTCAGTTGTTCCCCTGTGCTATTTTTCCAAGTAGCACAGGGTCTTATGTTGCCTCCTACGGGGTTCAGTCTTTAGTCCTGCTATTGAACTGTAAGTATGGCCTTGTGGTATTATTTTGAGGGCACACCAAATTTACACTGTTATACAAGCTGTACACTGACTACTTTACATTCCCTCAAAGTGTCATATCTTCAGTTTTGTCCCAAAAGATATAATACAATATTTCCAAAAATGTGAGGGGTGTATTCACTTTTGTGAGATACTGTAACGTGTCCCTCTAAATGTTCACTAAACATTGGGAGATATGTTACAGTACCAGCCCCAGCTCCCTCCTAATCAGTGCCAAGGGCACGCCCCTTTCTTGTGGATAAGCAGCTGTAATAGCAGAAGAGACGGCCATTAATTTTTGCTTCCTACACAGTTGGGTCTGCATACTTCCACCGTGTATAAGTACACAGCTGTAACTGTGCAGGTAACAGGAACATTTTCCATGTATCTTTGTATTTTTTATGTCCTAGTTTAGACTCAGGCTACAAATTGTGTCACAATGCACACCATGGTCCCCGTTTCGAACTGCGGCTGCGCTCATGCCGCAGTTTCCCAGTGCCACCGTTACTCACCTCATTTTTTGCCTGCCACCTTACCTGACCTTTCTGCCTTCCCACTGACCAAGTCTCTGCCAGCTCCTCCTGTACCACGCCGGCACCTTCGCTGTCACTACGAGGTCCGAGGTAGCGGCTTGAGGGGCCCCCGCAGTGAGGTCCATCCCACCTTGTGGGGGATATTTGAACCTGGTTCTCTGGTATGGTTTAATAAGTCATCTCTCGTGGTGAACAGGAGGATCCACAACCCTCACTCCATTACATTGTGTAAGGGAGATGTTTGCGTTTTCAACTGCTGCCGCCCAGCTGTCATGGTCTGTAGTAAACATCTATATATCTCATTTACAGATGGTATTGAGCCACCACAGGGGTTGAACATTGCTGTCCCCATAATTGGTGAGGTTGTTGTGACCTGGAAACACAGTGCCGTCCCACAGAACAAAAGTGCCAAATATGATGTGATTTTCACCACTCCAGACAAAAAAGTAAAATTAAGAAAGGTGAGATTCATACTAGCTATACAAACTTACTTATATACCAGTAAATACCCATTATACCAGTATGATCCATGTCATTATAGAGAAAAATATGTATAATGTATACTAGATGTACATATCAAGAACATGTCTAATGTATGCTAGATGTACATATCAAGAACATGTCTAATGTATGCTAGATGTACATATCAAGACGATGTCTAATGTATGCTAGATGTACATATAGAGTTATATACAGAAAATGCTCAGGTTATACCAACATGGTCCATATGGTCCATATCACTACATACAAGAGTAACTCATGTTGGCTGTACACATAGAATTCTATTCAAAAAATTCTCAGGTTATACCAGCATAGTACATAAAAGTTATAGAGCTTCCTGTGTGTAGTAATACCCTGTTACCGCTAAAATAAGACAGTGTCTTATATGAATTTTTCCTCCTAAAGACGAGCTAAGACTTATCTTCAGGGGATGTCTTATTTTTCCATGAACAAGAATTCACATTTATTGTTGAACAAAAAATCAATATGTATTAATATACTGTAGTGATTTCATCACAAACATCAGTATAAGCAGCAAAACTCTGAATTGCAAAAAAAAAAATGCACTGTGTCTTATTTTCGGGGGATGTCTTATTTTTGGGGAAACAGGGTATGTATCATACTGGTATATAATTACCAGAAGATGCCCAGGTTATACCAGCATGATCCATAGTAAGAATATGTTTATAAGATACTAGTTGAACATACAGAACATAAGAATATACCAGAAGATGCCCAGGTTATACCAGCATGGTCCATATCAATATTTACAGGAAGATATATAAATTGTACTAGCTGTGCATGTATAATTATATACCGGATAATGCTCAGGTTATGTCTGGTATAGTCAGAGGCGTAGTAATAGGGGGTGCAGAAGTCGCGGTCACTACCGGACCCTTCAGCCCGAGGGGGCATAAAACCCTTTCTGCCACACAAGGAGACACCAGCATTGTAAGCGGCACATGGTAGCTGGGGGGCCATTTTACTTTTTGCACTAGGGCCCGGAAGCTAAAAGTTACGCCTCTGGGTATAGTTAACCATGAATAGTTTATTATACTTCATATGTTGTCTACATTTTCTGCTTTATGATTACCTCTTGTTTTATAGCTCTCTCAAAATTATACACGCACCATGCTAGTGCTGAAGGATGGTCTCACAGTTCAGGTGGCTGCATATGACCCCGAAGATAACAGTTCCTCAAACACCAGTAAGTGGGTATCTGCAGATCTACCACCATTTCCAGGTGAGTGACAACACCCAGTGCATGCCTAATATATTTCAGAAGATAAACATGATTTTTTTTTTTTTAAATCTACACACAGTATTTCCAGGGAAGTGTATGTGGAGTATGGACAGAGCTCCAAAGTGAATAAATACCTGGGGAAACGAAATGTAATATTGCGTGCAACATTTGTCTATGTGATTGCATAGCATCAAAATAAAAGTCCAAGTCGCGCTGTACCCCTAAATAAAAAATATGCCTCACATTTAGCCCCTGAATAAAAATATAATGCACAATATGTTCTAAAAACTATGTTCCGCGATGTGCCCATTCACAAACAATTCCTACTTTGTGCACCCTGAATAAAAAACTTTCATACACTGCACCCCAAAATACCCTTGTCATCACCCCAGTAAATATTCTCATCAAGATTCCCACGCAGCGCTTACTGTTTCCCACTCACTTCTGCTATACAGGGAAGGCTTGGTCTCTTCCCCTTACATCTTCAATTGTATGTTCCTAAGACATTGCTAATTGAATTCAGTGTGAATTTGGACAGCATATTCCTTTATCCTGGTCCTGAGAATCGGTTATTACCATGTTTTTCAAAAAGAAGCCCTCCCCCAAAAATAAGCCCAAGCCTGATTTTCACAGATTCTTGGAGTAGGCTTTAAATAGAAGCCCTATTCCAAAAATAAGCCCCAGTTAGTCAGCGCCTCCTGAGTGATGTCACCTGGTGCCCGCCTCCTGGGAAGTGCCGTTCCCGAGCCCCGCCCACCATAAACCGCCTGTTAGACTGAAGGACAAGAGATGATGTCACAGTCACATGACTTGCAGGTCCTTCAGCCCCAGCCATAGAGTGCAATGTGTAAGTGAGAGTTCAGTGTATACACACAAATTCATATACACTCACACTCACACAAACAATCCCTTATCTTAAAGTGTGGCTACTGGGACTTGCTGGGACTTGTAGTTCCCCAGCATGCCACACTTTCAAGATAAGGCACTGAAAGAATAGACACACACTCCGTGATGTGTGTATCTATCACAGGGTCTAACATGTGGCTTTTTTTTAAACACTGAAGTCATCATTCATTGATAGTTCATGTAACATGGGCACCAAAAATTTATCACAGATGATTCTCATTTGTGATTTCCAACAGGCGAGTCAAAATGTGTTTCCATACTAATTAAATGTAAAAGTGCCAATACTAGGGTCACTTTAAGGTTTAGGTTTTTCTATTTTTCCCTCCCATTGTTTTTTGTTTTAAGTTGTTGTTTATCATTTGCTCTTTTGTGTTTGGGCTTGATACAAAGAAGCTGTTTCACTTGATTCATTTTTTTCATGAGATATTCCACATTATGTACTTCAACTCCATGGGTGCCAATAACAATGAGCAGGACTGTATACACACAGTAACACACAAATATAGACACGTATGTGTATCATAATGTGTAGAATTGTGTGTATGTATGTCTATGTGGGATTTCTGTCATGGGAGATTGACACAGCAGGACAGGTTGATCCATCCAACAGTGATGTGGAAACACTGGAGCTAATCTTCCCCTCTGCAGCTACAACTGCTGTCTGTATGTGATGTGTCTGCCATCTGCTGGTGTAGGGTAAACCTCTCTCATATAATATTCACCTTTCACCAGCAAACAACATTACATGCTATTCCTATGTTTGCATATGGTATACAAGTTTGCACTGCAATCTCAAAAAAGATGTATACTGGAATAAACAGGTTACCCAACAACACAAAGGGCGACATGTATGAACGGGGCTGCACCAATTTTGTAATGTACTTTGAGTCAAAAAGTTGTTGTAACCCTGTGCAACAGATGTATGAATAGTTGTACGCCAATACTTGGTGCAGTCTGCACTAGACACCACACTTTTGAATGCGCCAAAAATGCGCCAAGAATGTGCCAAATTTTGGTGCGAAGCTGCCATACAGATTCATACTGTAGCTGAGACAAAGTTGGGCACATAATACTCTATGTGCCAATGTTTGGCGTATAACACTCTTTCGTACATGCTATTATGTTCTACACTCCTCTATATCGATTGAGAACTGGAGTATTGGTGCCAAGTTTTATACCTGTCGCCCAAAGTATTTTAGGAGTAGAGTGTGCCAATCTTATTGGAGGTCACAGACTAGTTGTTTGATAGTTGAAGAAGCAGGATATTTGACAGTACAGAATATTTTAGGAGAATGGTATGCTGATCTTATGGGAGATCAGCAGCACAAAGTGTTTGCAGCAAATCATTGAACAGTGACCTGCCCACTAATGTGATTAAGTCTGTAATTTGTTTTTTAGGAGTTAATGGAACATCGGCTAAGAATTTATCCTGTGAGATACATCTAAAGGAATCAGTGGAATGTCTACTCAGCTGTAACTGGGCCCCAGGAGACAAGGCTCCAGCAGACACAGAGTATAACCTTTATTACAGGTATAGAGCGGTCCTATCAATTGCAATGGGAATACTGAGGATAGTAGTCACTGGATATAATTGTAGAGCAGTAAAGTTGCAAAACTAAATATATATATATATATATATATATATATATATATATATATTATATATATATATATATATATTATATATATAAAGATCCAAAAGAGTAGCCCAGAATGCCATAAAAAGTAGCATTATTGCAATTTTTATAAAGTCACACGATTCACGGATGCTCCTGCATTTTTGATAAATGGACATAAATCATAGCATATGAAACACATGATATGCAAAAATAAAATAATGCATGTCCAATCAGACATAAAAGGGGTGATAAGCTGTCACAATCAATACAAATACATACAAACAACTCACTAATACAGTATAACATATATGTGTATATGTCTGGAAATAGGAAACTAAGTCAGGTGTGACTGGACTCGTGTCACTATAAATGTTCCTATGTCACTATGAATGTTATGTTCTTTTTTTATGCTATGATTAAAGGCTGTTATGTTTGAAATGTTTAAGCATCTGTCAACTGTATATTGTGTGATATTTTGGGAATTGGTTTAAAGCCACTTTTCTTCTACCGTATATGCATTCATGGCAAGGATGTGCATCCTATGTGTAACTCTTGGTGAGCAGGATGACTTTTTATACATGTGCATTAAGGAATTCAGCTATGCTGATACACACATAGGAACAAAATTACTGATACCCTTCTGTTAAAAGAAGAAAAACCTATAATGGTCACTGAAATAACTTGAAACTGTAAAAAGTAATAATAAATTTAAATTTACTGGAAGTCAACTAATGAAAATCAGACATTGCTTTTGAATTGTGATTCAACTGAAAGATAAAAAAAAAAAAGAAAAATGACAATGACCTGGACAAAAATGATGGTACCCCTAGAAAACATTGAAAATAATTTTAAGGAAAAAAAATGGCTAACCACCACCTCATGTATTTCCAGTCTCATGGTTCTATTCCAAAACCGGTGAACGGATGTCCTGTTGGACCTCAGAGTGAGTAGCATGTCTTTCATGAAATTTCATGTATGTAATATACAGCGTCCGGAAATATTGTATATATCAAATAATCATATTTATTTGGAACCAATTGAAAAGCTTGATATGGTGCAGCCTTTATTCATACTAACCCATTGTTTCCAAATAAATATGATTTTTTAGCACATACGCTTTTTCCAATGCTGGATTTTATATAATTTCTTTGAAAACAATTTGACCATATGGACATATTAAACTATGGTTTATTTTTTTCCATTGTTTAACAATATTGGTGGCTTCAAACTTGCAATCAGTCAGTCTGCTTATTTAAAGGCTGAAAAGCAGTCACTGTGCTGTTTGGTATTATGGTGTGTACCACACTACGTATTGACTAAAGGAAGCTAAGGAGAGAGTTGTCTCAGAAGATTAGAAAGAAAATAATAAGCAAACTTCTTAAAGGTAAAGGCTATGAGAACATTTTCAAACAGCTTGATATTCATATTACTATAGCTGCACATATTAATTATAACTTTAAAGTCTTTTGGACTGTAGCCAACTTCTCTTAATGTAGCCAACAGAGGAAAATTGATGACAAATTAAAGAGATGGTAACCTAAAAACCCAGTATAATATTCAAAGAGATTTGAGATGAACTCCATGTTCCAGGAACACCGGAGTAAGATCAGACAATTTGCCACGGTCTTTGCCAAAGTGGACTTAATGGAAGATGATTGAGGAAAAAATTATTTTTGAAAGCAAATCATTAAAAAACGAGACTGTCATTTGCCAAAATGCATATTGACAAGCCACAAAGCTTCTGGTAGAATGTCCTCTGGATAGATAAGACAAAATTGGAGCTTTTTGGCAAGTCACATGCAGGGCTGCCTCTTCCATTGGGCAGGGAAGGCAGATGGGCCCTCTCGGGCAGGCGCCTACCCTGCCCAGTGGTGTGACTTGGCCCCAGTGGCAGGTCCGGGCGGGGCGTCTGTGTGCAGGCTCGGACCCGCTGCTTCTTTAAGCAGCACAGGAGGAGATGTCATCACCTCCTGTGCCACTATATTTCCTAGTTGGACAGCTGTCCAGCCGAGGAAACCCTGGGAACAATGTCCCAGTGTAGGCGGCGTGATGATTTACTTAGTGGGGGTGGCCATAAAAGCAGTAGGAATTGGTAGGGAAGTGCTGATAAAGTGAAAAGTCTGAGATGTTTGTGTAGTAAATTCTGCAGAGACAAGTCTGGACTGAAGGAGAAGAAAAGGGAAAAATAACAATTTAGAGAACAACTGATCAGATAAGATGTCTCCTGTGAGTCCCTGGATGTCAGAGGTTATTTTCTTTCTGTTTTGGGTCAGTGTTATAATTACTGTCATGTGAGGGGACCCGAGCTGGTGACCACTATGTGGTCTCTATATGGCGGTGTTGTAGGTTATAAGTTTATCAATAATGTGTATATTTATATCTGTGAGTGATTTTGTTGGTTCGGGGGCCCAGTGCACATCTCTGCCCAGGGGACCATAATGCTGTTAAGGTGGTTCTGGTCACATGAGCCCACAGATACAAAACAGTAGTGTTCACGAACCAGAATGCAGGAGGGCTGAAACCTAAAACTTGGCCTGGATGGGTAGCTGAGTGTGACCGACATGGTCAAACGAGGAGAGGATGCATCTTCACCTAGGACCACCTCTCCCATGAAGCCTAGGTGCTGAAGTTTCCCGAACAAAATGGATGGTCTTTCAGAAAATGAGCTTGGCTGTCGCAATACGAGTAGAGATTCTGAAGACGTCTGCAAGTGCTTACTTCCTCAGATTAATGGACTCTCTCTACTTGCATGGGCTCATCACAAGGGATCGTTGGAGAAGGCAGTGGAGGCATCTGGAAGACGGGGGTTAGTTTAGGAAGATGGTGTGGCTGGACGGATTATTGCTGTTGGCGGAGCTCTTGTTGCCTCTCGGCAAAAAGAATATCAATTCTAGTAGAAAGATGAATGAGATCATCCAGAAAGGTTAGGAGGTTTCGGCCAGTCAATATATCTTTAATTCTACCAGCAAGACCTTCCCTAAAGGCCGCTGCTTCTTTATTCCAGGCTAGCTCAGAGGACAGCATGCAAAACTGTTTAGCATATTGCCTCACATAGAATCGTTCTGACATAGATGAAGCAAAGAAGAAGCACCTGGGTTCCTCGAAGACTTTGCGAAAATGCATCTTGGAAGAGCTGCAGATTGGACGTCGATGGGTCAGCTCGCTCCCAGAGGAGGGTGGCCCAAGCCAGAGCTTAACCAAATAGGAGACTAATCACTAAGGTAACCTTGGCACGATCATAGGGGAATTATGGTGTGCCATAATTGACGGTAGTGGATCCTCTGTGGTCACCGTAAGAGATGAGTGCAAAGGTGCAGGCATGGTACAGGAGGAGCAGGCAAGATATGGTAGGTAGGCAGGCAGAAAGGTCGGGGTTGGCGGCAGACAAACGTGGTCAAGTCACTCGCGGAGGGTCAGGTCAGGCAGCAGGCAAAGAATAATTGTGTTCACATGCAAAAGTCAAAGGATTGCATAAACGTGAACACAATAGACTAGAAAAAGACTCCAAGACAGTGGCAGGGAATCTTAGGGGCCGTTCACATGGCACAGGACAAATACCAGTTGGTTTATGCCGTGCACATGTCCGCTGAGGGACGGCTTTTCTCCGCGGTATGCGGAGAACAGCCCTCCCCCTTCACATAGATTGTTCATGTCGTCCCAAAAAGGACGAAGAATGAAATGTTCTATGTTTTTTGGACACCGGCGTTGAAAAAACGCCGGCCCGGAAAAAACCTGCAATGGGGACGCTGCACGGATTTTCCCTAAAGGGTCCTGTAAAAATTTTTTTTTTGGGTTTGAGCCCGGGTTTTTAAAACTGGAACCGGTGAAAAAAACCCTGCTGTGGGGCATGGCCTTTGGGGAATTAATGTAATAAAAATCCCGCAAGCCCTAGGGAGTTGTATGTGCGTGCCAGACAAAAACAGTGAGCAGGAGCAGGGAGAGATGGTAAGCGGCCCCGGTGGACGAGAACGAGCAATCAGTTCCGAGTGGGGTCGTGACATATTCTTGACAAATAAAAATTTAAAAGGGACTATCAGTTTTGTCCCGTTTTTAAAACTTGTTTTTTTTTTTTTTTTTTTTGTGAAATCAAATTTAAAGTAATGTTGGTTTTCTTAGTTTAAATTTTTAGTAATTTAATTATTTTTTTAAATTCCTTTTTAGTTTCAAATTATTTTAGTAACCCTTGCGGGTTTTTCTTTTTTAACAGAAGACACCAACATTTTGTCCACTGTCTTCTCTGCTATGGAACTACCCGTGAAAATGGTGCAGGTAGTGAGCTGATGACCCCGGGGCAGTTACCCCCTTTTTGCAGTTTAAATTGCAATCGGAGAGAAGCTTCGGAATATACAAAAGAATAAATTTTATGAGC